>LPNX010276086.1:30024-50540 GCA_001517045.1 Pseudotsuga menziesii
TCATAATTTTTACAAATCCACCTTACAATTATCATTTTTTGTAATTTCTTGGTTCTTAGGGGGTTTATGAGGGTGTTAAATCCATTAAAGACAATATCGAAAAATTAATCGGGAGGAACAAAATAGGCATACTTCAATTGAGCGTCGAAAGGGTCAAATGATGATGATTTTGGCCAAATGAAATAGGGTCAAACGATGATGATTTTGGCCAAATGGAATATGATCATAATAAGTTCGATAAGTTGAACACAATGGTATAAAATTCAAGAAATGATTATGCTTTTAATGACAAATGACCAATATCCTAGGCACGACACTAACTCGACTATCATGACGATGTAAAAGCCACAACTTGGCAAAATTGTCGAAGGGGTTGTATAAAAGTGTAAATGGAGAAATGAGATACACATGTGATAAGCATATCTCCCTAAACATGATTGTGCAGGAGAAATGATTTTACAAAAAAGTTCACTAGGTTCTCCTCTGATGCCACATTTTTCAACACTTTAGAAACATGTCGATATAGCTGAGACCCAACCTATATTATTTAAGGGGTCTCAAGGGTCTCTATCTTGATGATAATAACAAAGGATATAATTAACATATAGCTGGGTTGCATTAATTCAATTTTGTTAATATAGGGACGTGTAAATATATATTATATATATGTTAGACTTTAGTAAAATATACAAATTCATTGCCAAATTTGTTATTTATTTCATTTCCGGAGTAACAACTAAAAATGACCAAATAAATGACCAATTATTTGTAATTTTTAGTCTAGATATCCCGTGACCAAATTTGGTCATTTATCTTGGTCATTAAACTCAGCCTTAGCTCTCCCTTTGCATGTTGCCCTGTCTAATATTCACAACTCAGGACCCCTATCACAGCATGCCCACAAAATATACTATCACAACATGCCCAAAACCCCTTTGTGAGTCAACCTAAGTAACAAATGACTCCAAAATAAATGAGGTGATGCTTACCCGTGGAGCCATGAGCCTATTCGAAACCGTTAACAGTGAGCGAGATGGAAATCAAAATGATAATACATAGCTGTGAATCGTTGAAATGATAACCCTAGTGAAATCATTGAAATGATAGCCATGAGGTGTCAGTCAAATGGTCAACTGGGAAAATGATACGCCAGAGCCGCGAAATGATACACCAAAGTCGGGAAATTGCATAAAATTGTCCGAACTTGGATATAATTGTCCAAAACCTGAGCCACGGCAATGTGAGAAAGGCAATGTGCACAAAGAAAATGAGAAAGACAAGTGCACAAATAATATATTTGGTTTTATCCTAAGATTATCTTAATTCATGTAGAGTTTAGGTATCTCTTCATCAGGTATATGCCATATTTTCCTTTTATGTTATGTTTTTTAATGGAGGGACTTTGTAAATATATAGTAAAAAAATACAAAATTATTGCATGGCTTTGAGGAAATTTTTTAAAGACCCATGATTATTTAAAAGTGTAAATATTGGTGAATAGTATCCATTTTGTACTCTAAATGTGTTTTTGAACATAACTAAAATAAAATATAATCAAATTAATAACAAAACAAATTATTCAAAATATATAGAAACAAATATTAATTGCTTCAAATAGTTTTACGCTTTTAAAAATGAAAAGAATCTTTACGAAATGATAGGATATGTGCAAGTTTTTTCCATACGATGAGAACAATAAAGATGAATAATTCATTTTTTTTTAAATGACCTTTCCAAACCTTTCCAAACCTTGTTGATGATGAGGATGGTGATTACAACCTTGACGACGATGACGACGACGATGACGATGATGATGATGGATGATTTTTTAGTCTGGAAACCCTCCCACATTGTCAATGCATGTGTCTAGTCTAACAATGCTAAATTTTACACCATCCTGGCATATACAAAAAAAAATCATCATTGGCCCTACGTAGCACAGTAATTAATCTATGATTTTTATTGCTCGATTTGTTAATGGCGGACTTTTCCTTCTATCATTTCATATGGTACTCAAGAAACACAACCCTTGAGTAAGTTCATTTTGGCATAGTTTGTTGAGAAAACACCAAGACCATATATGGAGATGTGGTCCAATGTATCCTTCTACAGGTGTAAGATGTAGTGCTAGCTAAGAGGAATTGAAGATATTCCCAAATTCATACTGTTCAACAACATACCTCATGGTGGATAAATTAATAATGACTGATATGGAAGAGTGGTCCAAGGTATTTTCTACAAGTTCAAATGGATGGTGCCAAACGGTACATTGGTGGAGTAGTTAGGCATAAGAAGGAAGTTGAAGACATCTTGATTGGTGGCACAATTAATTGTATTTGATTTGTAAGTGTGGTAAAAAATGATCTTGTCAATGGCATCAAATCACATCACCTCAATTGCATCAAATCATGCCATGCCTATATGATGTTATTCATGTCAGTGGACACCATTCTTTCTATTCCAAAAACTTATTGTTTTCTAAACAATTTTTGTACAAAACATCCTTGTATTCCAACAACCCATTATTGAGTTATAAAAAATTGTTTGTAGAAAACTTTGTTTTCCTTTGAGGTCTATGTGTGCTTCTGCTAATGAACCACTAAACAAAACTTTGTTTTATTTTGATGTTAATGTGGGATTCCACTAATGAACCACTAGTAACTACTCCATATGTTAAAATACTAACACTTGAATACCTAAGTAGACATTGTCATTTTCCCTACCCAACCATATTGTATCATACAAGTTGACATTGTCCAATTCCCTAACCAACCATATTGTATAATGCATGTATAATGATCATACTTATAAGAGAATTTGTATCTCAAAAACATGTTGGACATAATCCATTAAGGGCTTGTTATAAACAGGTCCATGTAATGATCCACAATAATGTGTAGAATATGCCATAAGTAGGTTTTCATGACTTCATATATGGGTTGTATATCAATATTGTTTTCTATATCTGAAGTGTATATGGCTATAAATTATTGTTTAATTGGTTATAAATACTATATGTATTTATTGTAAGTAATTGATTATAATTAATAAAAATGATTTTTTAATAATATAAAAATTAAATATAATTATTTTTAAAATATATAATCAAATATTTTATTAACCATTTTAAATATGTAGAAATAAACATAATTTCAAATATAAAACAATAAAACAATAAAGTTCCATTTTAATAAAAATAAAATAAATTTATGATTTAAATTATAAAAATTAATGATAATTTATCATTTATATTTAAAATGATAAAGTATAATTTAAAATTCATATTATAAAAATGAACTTAAGATATTAATTTAAGATTTTCGAATGCATGTGATTAGATATTTTGTACACAAATATTAATCGATAGAAATGCACATAATTTAAAATAATAAACTTCCACTCCAATGAAGTAAAATCATTTTTAAAATCTAAAATCTAATATAATATATTTCCACTTTTATGAAAATAAAATAAAATTGATAGCCTATATCAAAATAAATTATATTAAACTTAAAATAATAAACTTCCATGTAAAGTAATATGATTCTTTTAATCTAAATTAAAATATAATATATTCAACTTGTTGGAATTTGATAAAGATGATGATGATGATGATGAAGATGATGATGATGAAGATGAAGATGATGATGATGGTGATGATGATGAAGATGCCGATGACGATGAAGAAGAAGATGATGATGATGTCAATGGTGATGATGATGATGATGTTGATGATGCTAACGACAATAAAGATGATGACATTGATGGTGCTGGCGACGACGATGACGACGATGATGAAGATGATGATGATGTTGATGATGATGATGACGATGACGATGACGATGACGATGATGATGATGAAGATGATGATGATGATGAAGATGAATATGAATATGAAGATGTTGTTGATGATGATGATGAGAAGGATGAGGATGATGGTGATGATGATGGTGATGATGATGATGATGACGATGATGATGTTGATGATGTTATCGTTGATGATGATGATGACAATGATGATCGATGATCATGGTGATGTTGATGATGATGATGATGATGATGATCTCGATTATGACGATGTCGACGATGATGATCATGATGAAGATGATGATGAAGTGGGCGATGGTGACAATGCAGATGGTGATGATGATGAAGATGAAGATGAATATGATGATCATGATGAAGATGAAGATGAATATGATGATCATGATGAAGATGAAGATGATGATGAAGTCAACGATGATGAATATGATGATGATGTCGACGAAGATGATGATCATGATGATCATGATGATGATTTTGATGATGATGACGATGATGGTGATGATGATGATGATAATGAAGATGATGATTATGAAGATGACGACGACGACGACGACGATGATGATAATGATGACGATGATGAAGATGATGATGATCATGGTGATGTTGATGATGATGATGATCATCGATGATCATGGTGATGTTGATGATGATCATAATGAAGATGAAGATGATGATGAATTCGGTGATGATGACAATGATGAAGATGAAGATGATGATGAAGATGAAGATGAATATGATGATGATGTCGACGACGACGATGATGACGATGATGATGATGACGATGATGATGGCGATGAAGATGATGATGATGACGACGATGAAGATAATGATGATGAAGATGACGATCAGGATGATGATGATGATGATGACAATGTCAATGATGATGATGACTAAAATGAAGACGATGAAATTGATGGTACTAATGATGATGATGATTATGATGATGATGATGATGATGATGATGATGATGATGACGATGAAGATGATGATGATGATGATGTTGATGATGAAGATGATGATAATGATGATGTTGATGATGAAGATGATGATGTTGACAACGACGATGATGAAGATGAGGATCATGTTGTTGTTGTTGTTGATGATGATGATGATGATGATGATGATGATGATGATGATGATGATGATGATGATGTTTATGATGATGATGATGGTCATGATGATGATGACGATGAAGATGTTGATGATGAAGATGACGATGATTATGATGATGATGATGATGATGATGATGATGATGATGACAATGTCGACGATGATGATCATGATGAAGATGAGGATGACGATGAAGTCAGCGATGATGACGCTAATGAAGATGATGATGATGATGATGAGGAATAGTTGTCGAATTTCAGATGAATAGTTGTCAAATTTTTGACTTGGGCTTGTCGAATTTCAGACGAACTGTCATCAAATTTTAGACAAGAAGGTTGTCGAATTTTAGATCAACATGTTTGTTGCAAAACCTACAAGGCGTAAAGTCAAAAATTTGACGACTCTACAAGATGACAAAAAAATTTGGAACATACAATACTTTTCATAATTGCAATCCGACACAATCGTACTTTACGTTGGATGTCATCAGATTTTGGGCTCAAATGTTGTTGTGAATATACCTTTGGATACATGTGAGACACGTGTTTGATAAACCATTCAAAACCTTCAGGTTCAGTTACAACAATATAAAAAATATAAGATTTGTTTTTGAGCCATCATAAAACGGTTGTCATGACTTATTGAGTATAGGAACATCATGAATATCATTGAGGTTGTCCTCATCCATTGGAGAAAATATGTCTTAGATCAATACATTTATCCCATATTCCTCATTTGTTGTATCAATAACATTATCTTCATCCATAACATCATTACAAACTTGATCATCAATATTTGATCTCCATGTTTCTGATCTGCTTGTCTAATACTACTTGGTAAATAACTCTCTAGTTGTCGACATTTAGGCGGAATTCTCTTTATAATTACAAAAAATGTAATAAAATTAGTGTATATACAACAAATATTAAAACGATAAAACATTTTACAAATAAATGATCAGTATTACAAGCAGTACGTTATATAATCATTGTAAGGGAAATAACATTTTCCATCACCCTTCACCTCCAATGCCTCCATAAATTGAGCAAGCTTCCTTGCATTTTATTTTGTAGTATATTTATAGGACAGTCACAATTTCCTATAAGAACCAATTCAACTGAATCAATATATAATTACATTTAATATGTGTGTGTGTGTGTGTGCATTATTTTAACCAATTTCACAAATGTAACTGCATTATTTAACCAATTTCATGCACTAGTAAAATCCTAACCAATTCAAGATACAATTTCACGCAGTAAAGTTCAAATCATTATTTCATGCACTAGTAAAATTCTAACCAATTCAAACTACAATTTCAATATAATATCACAAATGTAACATCATTATTTCAACCAATTTCACACATGTAACTGAATTATTTTAACCAATTTCATGCATTAGTAAAATCCTAACCAATTCAAACTATAATTTCATACAATAAAGTTCAAATATTTTTAAAAATTCATTTAACTATTCAATATATTAACCAAAAATTTGGGAACAATACAATTACCGACCTCCATGCCTACATGCCAAGAATTGGAAATCTTGAGAAAGAAGTAGATAGAAACCTAAAATTTCATGCATTGAACAATGATGGAAAAAATACAGTTTCAAATGTTGGAGTGGAAAAAATTATAAATGAGTTTCCCAACTATCAGAACAAATTATATAAATTTCACAATTATACATTATGAAGTTAACAGGTAAAGCCATATCATGGTATTAAATTTTATTAACATAGATTTATTTTAAAGGTCGAGAATGAAAAATTAAAAATACTGACCATGAAACTCTAAATTCTGAGTTATTTAGATGAAAAATTGGATGTGTTAAACCAATACTTGATAGAAAAATTTGAGCTATGTAGATAAAAAATTCGTTGTGTTAAACCAATAGCTTATAGAAAAATCATAGATCAAACAATCACCAATAGAAATGTCGCAACTATAAACAATTTGTCAAAGTTTTTTTAAGCATATATATTTATAGATCGACGCTCATCAAAATTTCGATGAACCTATGATATTATTCTAATTGTCTGAAAAGCAAAAGTTAACAACCGTTTCCCACAAACGTGTGGTTCACATGTGTGATATATGTCGTATGTATTACGAAACCTATGTGTCACAATATCGACATGATTATAAAATCATCAAAATATTGACAAACATCGGGGTGAATGAAAACAAAAAATCACACTTTTATTGTATTTTTCGACAATAAAAATGATTTTATCTCAATCATCGCAATGTTTCGTCAAAATTTTGAGCCATAGGTACTAGTGTTATAGTGGGAGTAGCGAGAGCTATGCTTTATGATTAGATTCTTCCTTTCTTTCTTTCGGTCGAGGCTTGCAACAAAACTTTATACATTCAGAACTCATCCCCATCGAGCCTTGGGATGTAACAATTTTGAGGAGATGTTCATAGCGAAGAAGCCTGAGGTAGTCCAATTTTCTATGTTTAGTTGTCTGACTTACTCTCATGTCCTTTATGAGAAGAGTAAAAATGTGGATCCCATTGTAGACAACCTTGGTAATTTTTGTGGGATATGATGAGACTTCAAAGGACTTCCACATATATCTTCCTTCCTAGAGGAAAATTGTTGTGAAGAGGGAGGTGAGATTTAAAAGGAGAAAGCTTTCAAGAAGTCTCTTGAGTCAAAGAAGGGTGAGAAGTAGGCTTCCACACCTCAGATGAGCACATCACAAAGTCCATCTACTTAAAATGTAGGGTGATAGGTATCAGGAGTGATTGGTCCACATGTTACAGGTGCTTTGAGTTCAAGGACAAAGTATATAGGTTCTCCTGCTACATGTTCAAGTTCACATATTACAATTTCACCAGTTACTGGTTCTTTGGTTTTTGGGTCACCAACTACTGGTAGTACTCATCTCGAGTCTTAGTTGTCAGAGGATGATACACTAGTATGGGGAGATTCTTCCAAGAAGAGGGATCCTAAGTGGCTTAAGGACACCCTAAAAAAATCTAAGTCTTGTGGAGATCCCAAGAGACCTGTGCAAGAAATTAGGATTCCATACAGACTTGACATGGCCTTGGTGTCTAGCCTTCGTGATCCATATCCTTATACTTTTGAGAAAGCATCCTGACATCATGTGTGAGAGATGCCATGATGGAAGAGTATCATTCCATCATGAAGAAACGTGTTTGGGAGATTGTACCGAGACCTAAGGGAAATTCAGTTGTGAATTATCGGTGGCTTTACAAGATCAATAATATTGCAGATGGAAGTGTAGAGAAGTACAAATCTTGGTTTGTGATGTAGAGGTTTTGACAAGTAGAGGGAGTATATTATGATGAGAACTTTGCGCTAATTTCTTGTTACTTTTCGATCAGAGAAGTGATCTCCATTGCAACAAATATGGGTTGGGAGATCCACTAGATAGATGTGAACACCACATTTCTCAATGTGACTATATAGGAAGAGGTATATGTTGAGAAGTCACATGGATTTGAGATTCATGGGAGAGAGTCTCATGTTTGTAGGCTGAAGAAATCCTTGTATGGGTTGAAGCAAGATCCTAGATCTTACTTCTCCATGATATATTTTTAATTAGTGTCAATGGGATTTCAAAAGACTGAGGTATATATTAACCTTTAATACATCGTGCTTAGTGATGATTAACTTATTCTTTTGTTATATGTGTGTGAATGTTTTTATTATAGGTGAGGAGAGGCTCATTATAACATATAAGAGAGATATTTCTTCAAAGTATGAGATAACAGACACTTGGTTGATGCATTATTTTCTGGGATTGAAGGTTTGGAAGGAGATTGGTCATATTTTCTTGGGCTAGGGAAAGTATGCAGTTGATAATTTGAGGATATTTAGAATGGAGGGCTGTAGGATGATGGCCACACCGATGATCACCAACTAGAATAAGATTCATTCTTTTAAGGGAGAGTTGGTGGATCCTACTAAATATAATCAGCTAATTGGTTCTTTAATGTATTTGGTTAACACCAGCCATATCTGTCTTTTGTGGTGAACACTCTCAGTTAGTTCACGGTGAAGCCGAGGAGAGTGCACTGAGTAGCCACAAACCATGTGTTGAGATATCTTTTTGNCCCCAGCCATATCTGTCTTTTGTGGTGAACACTCTCAGTTAGTTCACGGTGAAGCCGAGGAGAGTGCACTGAGTAGCCACAAACCATGTGTTGAGATATCTTTTTGGACAATGTACTATGGTCTAGAATATAGAAGGACAAATGGTGTTAGTTTGATTGGATTCACCAATTCAGATTGGGCAGCCAGTGTGACGGAACGAAAGAGCACTTTCAATTGTTGTTTCATTTTGGGCTTGATAGTAATGTCATGGTTCAATCGAAAGAAAAATTATATTGCTTTGATTTTTGCAAAGGATGAGTACATGGAATCCAATCAAGCTAGTTGTGAGCCATAGTGGCTTCCCAAGTTGTTAGTGGATTTATTTGATTAGGAGTTGATTCATACGGTAATATAATGTGACAATCAATGTTGCATCTAACTCTCTAATAATCTTGTATTCCATGACACATCAAAGCACAATGAGATTAGGTACCACTTCATCCAAGACTATTTCCATAGAGGAGTTGTGGAGTTGCAATACATTTCCATAAATGAGCATGTGGAAAATATTCTAATGCAATCTTTGGGGAGGGGAAAGTTTGTATTCTTCAGAGACGAGCTGGGAGTGGTGCAAAAAACATTCCTCGGTAAGAAGGAGTGTTGATTTTGTACCTAGGAAAGTGTTCCCCTAGTGTCTTTGTTCCTAAGTCACTAAAAGGGAGAAAAGTGACATGAAAGTTGCATTAATTACATGGGATGTGTAATTAATGTCACTATAGAGTTATAAAGTGACTTTGAAATATTAATGAGGAGTTGAGAGAAAATAATTTAATTATGGACAGAAAAGTGAGCTATTCTCATCCATTGATTTTCAATCTCAACATTAAAGTACTGCCCTTAATCTTGAGACCTCTCAGCCACCCTCATGTGGCAAATGTAAAAGAAAAGGGGAAGGCATTAAATTCATTATTCATGAGAATTGGAGTGTGAGTCGAGTTTCTTGAGAAGATAATTCGATATTGAGAGAGAGAGAGAGAGAGAGAGAGAGAGAGAGAATGCAACACAAATTCGAAGTAGAATCGAGTAGTAGGAGAAAGAGTGATTCTGACACCTGGTGAGCCTCTATCCCAGGGGTCGTCTACCCTTCGATCCCTGTCACAACGGGACAAATGAACAACCCTACCCCCCACCGCTTTTGAACCTGTGACCTCCAAGGAGATAACACATGTTCTTAACCATTAGGCCCACTCAGGATGTCCTTGAAAACCAAATTATTACGCAGTCTATACAATAGGTGAAGGGCACAATTTTATAGGTGAACCGACTCATTTTTAAAGGAGAATAAAACAATATACTTTCCCACTTCATTAGCATGAAAATCAAGGCTATCCTTTTATCAATGAATGAGGGTCGTATAGTCTTAATATGAAACAAATAAATTTTGTATATGATGGCCCATTAATTTCAAGAACATGAATGGCACAAAATTCAAGGATAATATTGATTGTTGATATCGCTGACACAAATTCCTAGGTTGCATTTCGTACTATGCATGGAATTCAAGGAGGTGGATGGATGGTGTGATGTAGACCATACTGTGTTGAGATAGCATGAATTTTGAGACTGGTGTGTACATAGTTTTCAAGGAAGCTTCAACTCTATTTTATTAGCGGCATTGAGATATTTTGGTGTGGTTAAGTTGTACATCAATTTTATTATACCAATGTACTATTTTGAAAATAATAATAGGAAGAACTTTCTCTGACAGGTTTTTCCCCTAAGGGGTTTTTTCTTGTTCTAGTTGGCCCAAATTCCAAGTCTAATTTTTTTTATGCTTGGCAGAGTTTAATCTTATGTTCATCAAATTTGTAAATTTCCTGTCAAGTGTTTTAGTTCTATTAGTTTATGAGTTAAATTCCATTTGTAGTTGTTGAGTTGAATGGGTGGACATTAAACTATGTGAAATCAAACTTGAAACCAGGTCGGGTAAATATTGAAATTTTACGTTCTTTTTTTTGCAACTAGTTGAACGCACAATATCTATGATGGATTTTACATTAACAGCCACTACTAAAACTCTATATTGGTTATTTTATTAATGGAAAAATATCAATGTCTACAAGTATTCAAAATCACCATGGCATGTCTATGGTGTAAAAAAGGTATAGTAAATATATATGTGCAAAACACTTAAACATATAGAATATTGAGATCATATCATTTCAAAAGGTTGAAACTGGGACATACATTTCAACAAGTGTTGAACACCAAAACATTTATTCACATTTATTGGAATGTATTAAGCATCTTGGTACCCATTATCATTATCTGTGGAATATCTCGCATCTAGAAACAATGTTCATTGATGATTGATGGCTAGACAATTTATCCTATGTTCAGCTATAATAGATTTATTCATGCGGTGCATATTTGTAGATCACAAATGATTTCAACTAAAGACCTTGGGCCATAGTGACATCCCTCATTAGTGATTCTAAAATCTTTAAGTTGTTTACAATGTATTCAAGGCATCAATAGCTCATTTTCCCTCGCACATTAAGGGGCATCCATAATACATATTTTTCGGTCACCCATGACCTTAGACATTGTTTTGGATTGATAAAAACT
Source organism: Pseudotsuga menziesii (assembly GCA_001517045.1). Lineage (NCBI taxonomy): Eukaryota > Viridiplantae > Streptophyta > Pinopsida > Pinales > Pinaceae > Pseudotsuga > Pseudotsuga menziesii. The sequence goes on from LPNX010276086.1 coordinate 41,662, forward strand.
GTTAAATTTAAAAGCTTGAGTATTTTTTTGGCATAATTGAATATTATTTCTTTGCACTCACACCTTGCCTTGAAGCAAAACATGAGCACTCACTTGTTGTAAACACACACATTTTGCTTATTGGGATAATCTTCAAATCATTCAATCATTCAATCATTCAATAGTTGGAATTTGACATTGAACAATGTTTAAAAAACTTGATTATTCTCATTGATAGCGCTCGAGTCTTCAATCTAGCACATTCAAAAATTACCCAAAATGAGAAAACAACATTTCCAAATTTTGCATTGGAACGTAGGAGAGTTCCACCTACTTATGGTCAGTTGTTGGTCTTATTTTATCTTGATGCGATAACGTTCTTGGTTGATGTGTTTATTAACTAATTCAAGTTAATGATTTGGATAGAAAAAGAACAAAAATACATTTTGTTGACACTACTCTCAAGAATCTAAATTCTCTTGAATGTACTTTGAAATCAAACGAGTCATACTAAAGCGATACACCAAAATTTTCCAATAGATAAATGGTTTTATATCATAGTACTAACTTGCACCAAGATTTTCCAATAGATAAATGGTTTTATATCACAATACTAACTTGCATGCTAGGCATTTGTGGGTTGTTTTTGTACCTACTATAAGGTTGTAAAAGTTGTAAATGCTTTATATCTGCTGATATGTTTTCAACATTTCTTGCTTGCAGAAAAAGATAAATGAGTATTTACACAATTATGTGTAACTATATCTTTTATATGAAGGAGAGTAGTGTCAGTTATTGAAGCAAATTTATAGGTTCATAAAAGGGACTAATCCAAAAATATTTTAGATTATTTCATATGGAACATTGAGTGCCAGGTAGCAATTTATAGGGAAGTGCTACTGTTGTGGGGAAACACATTTTTTAAAACTAAAAACATCAAATTTGGACCAAAGCATCTTGGATGGTTTGGAATGAACTTTAGAATTCATATTTGAATAGAAATGTTGTTTTTTCTTAATAAATAGAAAGTAAAAATGAAAAGTTGTAAGCATCACATGATTTAATAAATTGTGTCTTGAAACCCAAGTTAGAACATATGTTAGCTTCTTATCGTCTCTTTGAGTTAGGACTAGTACTATCTTCTCTATGGGACTATGTATTAAGATTGTTTCATCCTTTAATATTCTTTTAGGTCCATTCTTGAGGGAAAAAAGGTGAAAAATGGTTGGTTGTTTAGGGTAAGCTGTTCAAATATGTTTGAGTACTTTTATTAGCAAGCTAGTAATGAGATTTAATATGTGAGCAAATATTAATCTTGTGTATTTTTTTGTTTCGAATATCTACTGGAGCAAAGTTTTTAAGTGGACAATACTTTTGTATTCATTTTAATATTCAAGTATTTCCAGGTTCCTGTAATGTATCAGGTCTGGTTTAATGACCTTGGTGATATCCTTTTTATGTACTTTTATTCTATCAAGTCATACAATCACAGTATTTCCATAAATTAATTCTTGTTAGGATTGCTACAACGAATTTCTAAGGAATATGAGATGACAGTTCTTTCTCAATTATAACGGAAGTTTAGAAAACTGTTTATTGTTGAAATTGTTGAAACTAATTAACAAAGATAGGATTCAATCATTTTATAACTAATACAACATTTGTATGGTCAGGTGGAGGAATGATATTAATATGTATCCCATAAAGGCAGGTATCGAGTCATGGGTTGTAATCCAACTTCTAGTGTTTTGTAAACTCCTTGATTGTTCAATAAGAATATTGTTTCCCTTGCCCCGTGGATGTTTTCCTTATCAGGGTTTTGCCATATAAAATCATTGTGTATTTTGTGAAAAAGTTGTGTCTTTTGTGTGATGTGTGATTGCCTTTATTCTCTTAATTTATTGTTGTATATATGTGTGGTTTAAAGAGGCCCAACAAATGAAATCAAAGCAAGAAGGAGAGATGAAGTTGATTGACCAATTGTCTGAGTTGTTTTTGTGTCCCCTGTTTTATGTGAGAGCCTCTCATGTGAGGGATTGACTGCAGGGATGTGCACTAATAGGTGAGCATCATCATTGGTGTAGTTGTGAGTGGAGAATCTACCCCACACCATTTTAGGATTCCAACAAATAGAACTACACTAAACCAAAGAGAAGTCAACTAAAGCATAAAAAAATGTAGCATGCCACCTGTTTAAAACATAAGTGACCTCCACAAATATAGAAACTTGAGGAAAACTAAAGTTCATGAACAAATACAAAAAGAACCACTGAAAACTTTCTAAAAGTAACACAGTCCTGTACTATCCCTTGGAAACAATGATCTCTTAAATTCAAACTCTATAATTGCATTGAGAGGTGCATTCTACAACCCAGTAGGGGGATGTGTAACTCCTTATGTAACACCCCCAAAATTAATAATTATTATTATTCTACTAGAAAATACTTTATTTATTATTATATTATATTATATTATTTTTGACAGAAAAGTCAACAATGAAACATTTTGTAATAATTTTTTTTTATTTAATAAAATATGTTGAAAGGAGACAAGAGTGGATATAGTTGTTGAAGAGTGTTTGGTGGCCCACAAGAGGAAAAAGACAAGTGGAAAAAAACACTGAGTGAGAACTCAAGATGCAGGAGGCATCATCCCCAAAAATCAGGTGACAAATCCTAGTTGAGTGTTAAAGACCAGGAGGCCCATAAATGACCAAGTCCTAGGAAAAATACTATAAAATAGTATTTCCATAAGTAGCAGGAGGCTAGAACTAGATGAGGATTGAACATCTATGAAATTCAAGAGAGGGCGCATTGAGGTTTTTCTCTTGTGGTTCAGCGAATAGGATTGGGGGTTCTGGAGAAAGTAACTTGGTTGCTCTGGGAGTTGGTTGGGAGGAACAACATCTCCACTCTTGTTTTCCCAGCGTTGGTGTCAAGTTCATGCTATATATTTTTAATGTTGTAGAATATATTTAATCCCTAGATATGTAGTAGCTTAACTCTGATTGTTTTTTATTAATTTATTGTTGTTATACTTGTTCTGAATGAAGTGAAATCATTGTTTCCGACCTGCAGAGTAAATTACTATTTTTGACTGTATAATTCCTAATTGCAATGTTTTTCCTAGATATGTTTTTACTTTGCATTATTGACATTAAATTAGCAACTAGAATTACAATTTATGTCTATAAGTGTAGATGTTCATTTCTTTTCCATGTAAAACGAATGAAATATATCAAATACAGTGTTTACCTAAATTCTCTACACAAATCTACAATGCCAGATTATAAAAGGATTATTATATAGATTCATAGCCTGTAGTTTAATTATCAATCGAAATCCTGCAAATAATAATAATAATAATAATATAATTAATGAATCAACTAAGATAAGTACTAAGATTTGACTAAGATCTATGTAGGAGAAGCATTATCATAAGTATTTACATAGGAAATACTATAGCTAATACTCTATAGATCCCATAATCAAACTAAGGCTGGTTTAGTATCCAAACAACATCATAACAAAACCATGTTATAAATAGTGTCCACCAAATCGTAAGTCATTTAATTTAAGAAAACAACTACAAGAATCATGGGATATTTTCCTTTATAATAACTACATAATGACGAAAGGCTCGATCTCGTATACTGGTTTATAGTACAGTATAGGGGTCATGGGATCGAATCCCTTCATGTTTTTTTAAAACAAATGAACAGAATTCATGAAGAGGGTTATTGGACGACCGTTGGGTCTGTCCAATTAAAAATGAAGAATCCTCAACCAATACAATTTAATGGATCAATGATCTTTTTATTATCCACTAACAGGATTAGATAATAAAAGAATAATTATTTCAAATCTACAACCGGTTGATAACTAGATATCATATCATTTCTTATCACGACATGAAGTTAGTATCGTAGGAAAGAATACATCATGGCTATCGAGTAGGTTACATTTAATGGAAACCCGATATAACCTCCAAGAGCACACACGTTAATCTACATTACAGGGACTGAGTCCCTTTTTATAATCAACGAATCCATTTACAGTGCTTGAGATAACTCAGATACGGGTCAAACAATTATTCACAAGTAACTACTGCAATAAAACTATGCCACTGAAATACATAAACCATATTCAAATCCAAAAATGGATCATGGGTCAAGCTACACACACCAGAGATCGACAGATCAAATCTCTTAAAAAAATAATTAAAGTTATAGTCCTACGATTAACAAGTTCAACAAAATATAAATCACATCATAGGATTAAAACCATCATTGGTATTTCAAGAATAAAACACTATAATATGGTTGTGAGTCTATTCCATAAGCTAGCATCGCAACACATATCACCAACATGTATTACAACTTATACATAGATATTAAAAACGAAAGAGATGCTTTCTTTCCACATGTGTAAAACCATCTACGATGGAAGTCGAGGGTTACACTATAATTCACAAATGTAATCATACACAACAATTTACAAATTTAACATTGGTTATAAACCAGCTGAGATAGGTTCCCAATTCTTAATCTATCGAAAGGGAATATCAAATTATTTATACATGCATAATGAGTGGTTATAAGATGATTAATAATGGCTTACACTACAAATGTTAAAACCAAAACTATATCAAAAAACTACACAGGAATAAGACCCATCAAGGGCATCTCAAAACCCTACCAGGGTTTAAACAAAGCAAAAAATAATTCTTTTCTTTACAGTGCCAAGTCATGGCTTTAAGCTTCCACAACCTGAAAGGGGTTTCCAATACAATCAATGGATATCTTAAACTTAAAAGAACAAACCACTTATCTTTTCGCTGCATCTCCATGAAGTCTCACCCAACGAAACTTGCAACCAAGTGAGAGGGAATCAATATGGGTTACTTCAATAAAATAAATTGTAAAAACAAATAAAGAACCAGTTTCAAAACATTATTAGAACAACTTACATCAGTGTTTAGAAATGCAGGCTCGGGAGGAGGTGACCCTGTCACTTCCTCTCCGGCGCCAAAACCTATAAGTAAACCCTATTTTATTTAGTTCCTTGTTTCATCTTTAAAGAAGTTTAAAACAAAATAAAATTGCAGAAGTTTGTTTACCTTAACATGTTGGCTATGCGGACTAGAGGTCTGCTCCTTGAGCTCCCTTATCTCTTTGTAGCTTCCAATCACCCGAAGAAAAACCCCTAGTAATGTTTTAATAGAACGTTTAAACAATTTGATAAAAAAATACAGCTTAGTAAGCTTGCTCACCTTCCAAGACAGGCTAGCCGTGTGATGGGAAAACTCTAACACTAGTACAAGTGATCAATTTTGCCACGGAAAAACGTGGCAATATCCACGGAAAAGCATGGATATTGCCACGTCTAATTTTTTTTTCCGTGGAAACAATTCCGTCGCAATAGAGACGACCCCTAATTTGCGTCGCAAGAGCGACAATGTTCTATATTTCGTTAGATGTCTACGTCGTCGCTATATCCACGCTTGGCCGTCTCTGTATCCATGCCTGGCCGTCTCTGTATCCACGTCTGGTCGTCTCTGTATCCACACCTTGTCATCGCTGTATCCACGCTTTGTATAAGGTTTTTTAAAAAATGAAAATCCAAGACGTCGCTATAGCCATGCCTTGCCGTCGCTATAGCCACGCCTTGTCGTCACTGTATCCACGCTTGGTATAAGGTTTTTTTAAAAATGCAAATCCAATACGTCGCTATAGCCACGCCTTGCCATCGCCATAGCCACGCCTTGCCGTCACTGTATCCACGGTTGGTGAAATTTAAAAAAAAAAAAAATACTTGCAGCCGTCGCTTAAGCGACGGTTTTTGAAATTTAAAAAAAAAAATTACCTAGATTATCTGCAAAGACATATTTGAAGGTCAAATCTACAGTGAGATGCTCTTAGATTTGAAAACATAACAACGCTGGAAATCTGAGAAATCTTAAGAACATATGCAAAGGAATTGTAGGTGAAATGGTGGACTAGCCATCTCAACAAAGAACGCCAATATTTGGCAACAAGATGGTCAATGCCCATTTGGATTCTCCCTCAAGAGTTGATAAACTTTGGTGCAAACACTACTCACATCGAAACATAAAAATAGTATTTCAATCATATGGAGAATTGATATTGAACTAGTCATCAGCCCATCGAACACCATATTTTGCTGCAAGATAGTATGCACCAACTGGACCTCTGCCTCCAAATTCATAAAGCTCTGGTGCAACTTTATTATTTTCAATTTCATAGAGTAGTGGGGTTAGAATAATCCATGCTGCCTCTAGTTCATCGCTGTGCATGAAGAGGTGGCTGTCTCTTTCAATGACACCCAATATCAGATGTTCATATGAATCTGTAACCTCAAAATTATACCTGTAAAGGTCCAACATGAATGATTTGAATCACAACTTTAAAACAAGACAGAAATATTCTGTATCAAGTAAATGTCAATTTTACAGCTGAATGGAGACCCAATTCACATGAGCAGGATTTTTGATGCATAATTTATTGGATAAATTACAAGGATACCCATTTATTCTCAAGGAACTCATTTCATGCTACTTTCCTTATGTATACACAAAGAAACTAGTGCCTTGAGAATTAGTCAAGTGCAGGAAATGACAAATCAGTAGCTAAGCCAACAAACAATAACAAATGTCAGTAACTATTACATATAAAAATTCATCCATCCACCAGCCTTCTTACCTCAGTAAATTCCAGTTTCTCCAGATATGATAGGAACTGACCCTAGTATTCATTAGTGTATTTGTACTCACTTGTGCTCCCCTTATTTTAGAAGGTGAAGCTTCTGCAATATAAATAGGGGAAGTGATTGATGCAATACCAACACCTAACCCCACCAACATTCTACCAACAAAAAGAACATATGGATCTGGAGAAGCATCCATGGTGATCGATCCAAGAATAAAATATAAATCAGCTATAACTATTGACAGCTTGCGTCCATAGGCATCACTAATCCATCCACTTATTGCTACTCCGATGATAGCACCCACAATTTCCATACTAACCATAGTTCCCTGTTGAAATCTAAGGCAGTGGGTTGTTAATAACCACCCCTACACAATTGGTGAAAAGAAAAGAGGTTTTATTAATTATAAAATCCCAAATGAAACCTGGAATTAAGTTTAAATGTACCTGTAAAAAGGAACTATTTTTCACGAGTGTATAGAAGAGCACCTGATATGACACCTGCATATATGTAAATCCCAATATTAGTCACCTTGTCTCAGTCTGACAATATCAAGCTAGCATAATCAATAAACAACAGGTTTGTGCAATGAATTCTTGGTCTGGAAACTTATTATCCATAAAATAGACTTCAAATGGGCATTTTGAGGCATATTTTCACATAACAACCCTAAAAGTGGTGAAACAAAATCACCTAACAACCCTATATGTACACTTATTATCTGTAAAACAACCTTCAAAGGGGCATTTTGAGGCATATTTTCACACAAAGGCCCTAAAAGTGGTAAAACACAGTCACCTACAACAAATATGGGCACTTCTTTGGTTGACTTTCATGAGGAACAACCATGGATCTTAAAAAATATGGACTGTCATGAGCATAATCAGTCACCTATAGCAGTCCTGGGCACACCTACATGGATAATGGGCACTTTTCAACCCCAAAACAGTCTCATACAACTATGAAGAAGCAAAAAGCCAAAAAAATTGAGCATGTAACAGCCTCTAATAATCAATCTTGTGTGTGAACAGCAGTAGGAGAAGTGTGTGAACTTGTTATGAGGGGTGCCTTATCCATCAAACTTGAAGAACACCTAGTAAATCAAGTTCTGAAGGTAGAGGATGGGAGGTTTGCTTATACTGATGATGCTCTTGTTCTTGTAGCTCGCATTCTTATTATAAGGACATCCACAGGGTCCATTTTGGCAGATGACTCCTTAAGACTCAAAATCTGCAAAAGCTACGCTGGTTTTATTGTTGAGAAAGTGAAAGCTACATATTCAGGGTGCTTAAATATCCAAGAATTTTGTGCAAGTCTTCCATCCCTATTTCATTTGGAAGTTCTTCTCATGGCTTTTCATTCTTCAAATGCATTTGAAAAAATCAAAATGGAAGAGAAGTGTTTTGCTGAAAATATTGACATCCCTTTTGAGCATGCATGTCGGGGCACTGCGAAAAGCTGTGCTTTTTGTTCTTGATGGAAAAGAATGCGAAGATGATGCACTGTTTTCACTAAATTTGCTGCTTCAAGCAGGTGATAACAAGTCAAAGCAGGAAGAGCTGTTGGGGAAGCTAGGAGATAGCTTTAAGCTTATAGAGTCTGTACTTGGAACTCTGACAAAGTTTAGAGGAATTGTGAGCAAAGAAAACACAGGGAACCTGATTCTCTCCATTGTATCTTGAACATGCCCCCTGTACATTAATTTTGGATGCCTCTCAGTTGCAGTAATGATACTGATCAACCGGCTGAAGAAGGCTTGAAAAGAGTTCAAATCTAAAATATTAGGCCTTACCAGCCTCAAAAGATTGAAGAGCTCTTTAAAATTGTTCTGAAAGAGGGTGCGTGACAATAAAACCCATCTCCTCGTATGTATTTGGGAAAGAGCATAGAGTATGTTGGTGTCCTTGTTGCGTGGGAAATGCCCTTCATCTAAAACCAACAGTCTTGGTCCCTCAAGTAGAATTTGTTGGCAAGATTGTGTCATTTGATTTTTTGATTTTTCACAGACTATACTTGAGAACTGTGAATAACTTACAAGGAGAATACTCTTCTTTTCTTTCCATTCTATCAACGTCTGAAGCTGGTTGCATCTCAATGTTTCTGCCTTATTGGTTACATCATATAGGTTATAAACAGGGATCTCCTCCACTCCCCATTTTTTAAACTCTTTCA
>LPNX010276095.1:1493-11718 GCA_001517045.1 Pseudotsuga menziesii
TATACCATTTCTTATCAAATGCACCAAATTTTGAATATCATCAATGAAATATAGCGAACATGGTGACTTAGGATACACATAGACATGACCGACTTGGTTACCACAACTTCAGAGGTTCAAGAACAGGGTGTCAGCAACAAGCTAGAGAAAATTTATGCAAACCTCAATGTATGATTTTTAAAGTTGGATGTTTAAAATATTCCTTTAGGGGATGAGATATATCTTTCCTCCCTCAACCATGTCTAGGTTTAAAGACCCATAGCATAAAAAGGCTTCTAATGGAACCTATATCTCTACTTAGAGGTCCCACGTGGTGGTTTGAGTTGTTTTTCATGTCCATGGATGTCTAGCATCCTCCTTTGGCAACCAAACCCTAGGTATCTTCACCTGACCATGTTAAAGGTCACATAGTGCTCAAAATATCCTTTGGAAAGACAAGGATGCCCATGTAAAGTCTTAAATAAGTCTATCATTCCTTCTAAAAATTGTTCAATCAACAAAGGCATAGACATTTAAAGTAACAAATACCAATGGTGTCACTTGTCAAGGAAAATTTCCATATACTATTCTAAAAGGTGAACAACCAGTCTAAAATACCCTATGTAACTTTATCCTTATATCATCTCAACACTTGCAAAGCACTATAGTAGCATGAATCAACGAAGAAGAGGTATTGAGAATATAAGGTGTAGCTTCCTCAAATCTAAGATAAAAAACAATATTTAGATTACGATTTAGACCACCAAATAGTCTTGCAGTTGATGACAAAAATGAGAGATTACTTTAGACTGTTAACATTTATATCATACGCCTTCAATAACCCAAAATGTATATAAGATAAGAGCACAAACCCACACTTTCAAATCTATGCAAGGATGGATAACAATATAACCATATGTACTGAATGTATTGGGGCCATTCTCTTAAAGATGTAAATAGAACAATGCTTCCCCAATATACACAAAACAAGATAATGTTTCTAAACTAAGATAATGTTTCTAAAATACTGTATTAATGCCAAAATGTTCTTGGATCTGTTAGCTTTTTGTAATAACCAAGTATGTTAGAAGAGTTTGGGAACCCAAATAGATAAAATAGACACCAATATATCTACATTTTATGGATGGTGTTAGATATGGGGTCAACCAATGCACAAAATAGTGTATTGAGACAAGAACTTGATACCTTAATGGAGTACTTGAACCATTACTTACAAATCTAGGATATTACAATAGTTTCCATGGGGCAACAATAAGAAAAGATTCATCTAATATAACAACAGTATGGACCAACATCTTAGTGTTTTCATTTAAAGCAAAAACATAGTACTTTTCATGCTTGCAAAAGGGGATGGGCCTTTAAAGGAATCCACTATTAAAATCAAGAAATCTCCACCTCAATATATTTAAACAAAAATTTAAAGATGATAGACTTTGAGTGAAATGATGGCAATATGAGTTGTCGAATAAGCTTAATAATTCCAATGCATTTTCATTTGATGGTTATTTAATAAATCCTTATGAGATCATTGGGGGTTCAATGAACCTATCAAGACTTAAAAAAGATTCACCATGTAGAAAAAACCCAATTTAAAAGATTTGTGAATTGTAGATTTGAGGAAAAAAAGGATGGGAAATCTAGGGTTATAAGAGCAACTTTTTTCTTCACAAAATTTTTAATTTGAATTTTGACTTTAGTATCATCACATCCATCGTGAACATAAAAAGGGGAGACCTCCTGCACGTTGATGGATAAATTGACCCAAAATAAATCCTATGGAAAATAGCTATTACTTTAAGGGTTTAGGATTTAAAAAAATAAAAATAAAAAATGTGTCTCAAACCTTAGGCAGCTAGCCTAAAATCAGTTGTCTTCCTACTTCAAGGTTGCAACTGATAAAAAAATTTAGGATTTTATAATTTGGTAAATATTGTTTGAGCTTGAGGAGATCTTGGATGTTGACATGGTTTTGAGCTAAAGAAATGTTTCATTATTTGCAGGCCTAAAGCAATCTCAGCCAACATAAAGAGAAATTTGATTTATTTAGATCCCTACAGTGACTTGCACTTTAGTAGGTTGGCATGGTTTTAGTCCACACTTTGGTGCTTGAGATTTGATGGACACCTTCCTGAGTGAAAATGTTCCTCTTTAGCAGTTAAAGGAGTGCCTTGTGTGCCATGAATGTTGAATTTTGCTGCTCAAGTATTCTTACATCTTTGGAAGCCTGTAGACCTGTGGCAGCTTGCCAATAAGGGAGATTTAACTCCCCATTATTCACCTAAATCATCCTGCAGCAAAACAATATTCCAAAATCATCAAAGGCCAACGATCCACATCAAGGAGGGTTTGTACTCATGTCTAGGCTCGTTTTGGTGAGACGTTACTAGTTAGATATTCTATCCCTAGATCAAGAGTATGCAATTGCTATTTTGATAGAGTGATCACCTTCTTGACCCCATTTCATGTCAAATTTACAGGATCACTTCATCATTTCAGGTTGCCGGTGCACTTGTTCATGCTTTTGGAGAAGCCATCCCACTTGGGGGAGGTTTCACTTCTTTATTACACATATTTGAGGAGGATCATTGCATCACTTAAGAGTTATGTTCCCTTATTCATGGATTCGCCCCACTTTGGAGTATTTTCTGCAATATTTGGAGGGGTCGTCTCTCTTTAGGAGAGTTTCTACTTTCTAGCACACCTTTTGTGGGCAGCTATCAATCATTGGAGGAGATATAGGACGACCAAAGTCACCAAAACCTAGATACAGGGTCCAGCTACCATGTTCTGAGGACCTATCACATGCTTGGAGGACATCCTTTCAAGCACGCCACTTGAGAGAGCCTTGGAGGATTTTCCATTAGGTTTTGATTCGTTTTCACCCTCATTTGGTGGGGGGAACCTCCTCCTTGGGCCTTTTTCTCTCTTGGATATTGTACTTGTGGATTTGACCTATGTCACAGGGTTCGTCAAATTTTATCCATGAAATTTTAAATTCGCTGAACTTTATCAAAAAAAAAAGAAATTCATTTAAGTTCATCGAATTTCAATGCCGAACTCCAAATCGAGCCGAATCGAACGTAAACGAACCTCATCAAATTTGAATTTAAACGAATTTAATCCGAACTTGAAAACAAATTTAAATTAGAAAGGAACAAATTAGGGTTGAAATTCGTCGAATTTCATAGCAATTTTATTTTTTAATATAATTATTTTTTAAAACTTTAACCCAAGTCACTATACTTTTTTGCCAGTTCCCGCATTCCACTGTCATATTGCCGCCCGCATTTGCTCCCAAGTGTGTTTCTCCTTGCCACAACCTAGTGCCCACAGTATCGAGTCCCTTATTCCCTACGGGCCTGCATTCAGACACATTTGCTCCTGTTTTTGTTGTTTATTGCCATAGGTGAGTGCCCACAATTTCAAGTCGCTTTTCCAGATCCCTTGCATTGAGCCACCAACATCATTCTTTCACTACTGACTGTCCACTACTCTAAAGTCCGTGACTCTGTAGCACTACATATTGCACATTGTGACACCAAATCCCACAACTCCACTGCATAGCTACTGCACTAGTGCTCCAATGTACATTCACTTGCAAACAGTGACTTTGTGTACATGCAGGATGCAACATTGAGCATAATGATAAAATATGATGTCTTTTCTTTATTTGTTAGTCATTTTATTTTATTGTATATTTTATTTTATATATATAGATATATATATATATATATATATATATATATATATATATATTTTATTGGCGAACCTAATGCCAAACCTCATCCCAAACTTCATAAAAAAAAATCAAATTCGAATCGAATTTCAAGGTTGCCAAACTCAAATTCAAACCCGAACCATGTTACATAGGCTTTGACCACCTTACTTCATGCATATTTCATGGATGTTGTTAGGTTTTATTGGAGGATAACCATTGTTAATTCCTCCCTAGGCTATATCTAGGGTTTTTTCCTAGTTATTCATATTTTATTGCAAAATGAGATAGAGCTACAACCTATATAAGGTTTGGTTCTCTCATTCATTTATCATGGTTGGATTTTGAGAGTTCTCTCTCTTTTGGAGATTAATGGAGTCGGATGGGCATGTCTTTCATGGTGCAACTTGAAGTGAAACAGTTTCTTCTCCATTCAAAGTTTGGCATCCGTCTTCCTATTTCTAAATGTTGCTAATAAATTGTAGAACTATCACTTTTGATTGGGGCCCACTGAAAGGGTAACTTGCCTTATTAAAAGGGTTTTATGGGAGAAGGGTTTCCTCTAAATTCCCTTTGTTTCTTATGCACAATTATATTACATTGCTCCTATCATCTTTATAAAGTTGTTGCTTGTAATACTTAATTGTATAAGTGACAGCCTAACTAGCAATGTTTTGATGCGACAACATTCTTGGGTTCGAGTAGACTCCTACATTCATTTTTCAATGTGTTTCTGATAGACACCAATTTTAATAGTCCACTATCACTTTATAACTTAAATCTTAAAGCATCTCCATTAGACAAATCTGGTATTTGATAGATCCCTTGACTCGTCCTTGACAACAAACTAGAGTGTGCCTTGACAATTCTCTTTTGTTTAACATCGATATTTTTTACCATTTCTAGAATTTGTCTTGTACTTGTGCCTTATATTATATTTCCTCTATTAGATAGGAATTTAACATTTATCATGATACTTAGATCTTTATCTTTTTCTACTTCTAGCATCGATCTAGGAGTTGCTTTCACACTCCCACTTTGTGTTTTACACTTAATTTACTCTTTTAGACCATTAAACCTACTTTGTGATCATTTGTTGAACTTTAATAAAGTTATCTCATCTTATTTTAGTTTACTACCAATAAGTGATTATCTTTACTATTTTACCAAGACACCCCACACCTCTCCAATACTCAATTCAACACAAGCACACACAAAGTTGCATATGAGGCTAAAAGCTAAATTCCAGAACACATGAAGACTAAACAAAAAATAATATCAAATGAGAAAAGGGGGTTTGCTTTAGAGACAACTAGTATTGATAGCAACTCCTCAAAAAGGTCCATTAGATTCTCCAGTAACAAACTGAAGGAAAGACAGGAAGATCTGGACCACTCCAGAACTCATAAGAACAGCAAGATAAGGTAAATGCTTACATAATGCAGCCTAGGAAGTGTTTGCACAATGCATACCTATGAATATATATCTTGATATCATTTCCTTGCTTTGCAACACAATGAAGTCTGTCAGATCTCTTTGACATCCAAATGAAATAGACAACAGAATGTTTGCTCCCATTTGGACAAGATGGTAACTACTATTGATCAGAAATAAATACCTGGCCAAGATTGTTGCAATACAAGAGGATATTAATGATACATCGAAGGAAACTGTCTTTGCTTAAAAGGGACTTAAGAGAAATGAAAAGGCCATGTGGCTTGACTTTATGTGCCTCTTAGATAAGATGACTGACCTGGAACAGTCTCCCTCAAAGGAAATCTTGGAGAAATGGTTCTCCAATATTTATGTTCAATAAATCTTGTTCATTTTTTCATGTGTGATTATAATTATAATGCAAGGCGTGTAAACTTCTAGCAATCTGTAAGGAGAGGAAGAAGCTAGAGGCATGTAGTCCCCATTACAGATAATAGTTAAAAAGTGCTGACATGTTGGTTCCACTCACTCTGCTCTCTCCCTACCTGTATAACATATATCTCAAATAGATGAGGCCAAGGGCACAATCCAGGCAATTTTGGCAGAATATAATCCCTTAGACCGAGCATGTAAATCCAAAGGAAGTCCACACTTGCAGTGCAGCTCCTGAAAGCATGTTTCTATAAGGAATTCAAACAAAAAACTCAAGGGGAAGGCTATAACCTTCCTCTATTAGATCCATAGGAAATTTGTAAATAAACTCAATTCTTCTCAAAAAATTAGCTCTACAAAAAAGTAATGCAATTCTAAATAATATATCACACACATTACTTACCTATTCTTTCCAATTCATCATATGCATATTTGACTTGCATTGGATTGGATTCCTATATACAATTTAAAAGAACAAAACATTCAGCTGTGATATTCAGAAATTCAAAACTATCAAACACAATGCCAGAGTGTGATATTTTCTAGCTAGTAAACTGGATGAACAATAGAAACATGATGCAGGTTTTTTCCTTCAAAGTTTAAACCAAGTACTTTTAGCATTGCATTAAGAGAAATTATTTGTGAACTTAAAGAATATCACCTTTGGATATAAAAAACTTGTATACCTTAATTTTTGTGGGAACCAAGATGAACTCAACATTGATCTAATGAATACTTTAGCATTGATTTGATGAACAAAGACCAAGTCAAATTCTGCTAGGGTGTAGTGCAACAACAAGTGTTTGAAGAGGTCAACCAAATAGTTGTAACTTGTGGCCAAACCAATCATTTCCTTTCTTTCCAATCACTGAAGTGGTTGAGATCAAGGTGGATACTTATGGGAATGCCATAGGCATACTAATGATGCAAAAAAGGAGACATGTTGCATACCACCAAGATAATTGTACATTTTTTAGTTTTGAATTGTTCCACACAGACTTTGAGATGTATCAGTTAATATAAAACATGAAAACATGGACACAATATCTTCTCTAAAAGGCCAATGCCATCCATAGTGATTACAATGGGATTTGTTCAAAAACACTGGTTGAAACCAATGTTCCCCCAAGTTTCCAAGATGGGGGGACGCGAGAGCGGGGAAACGCACATTCGGGACGCATGGAGACAACCCCCAAATTTAGGGATATTCGAGGGGGATGTGGAGACGTCTCTAAAATTATAAAAATAAAATAAAATATCAAAAATAATATTTCATTTGATCTATATTAATGATTGTGCAATGTAAATACTAAATATATCAGTTTATTTTCTAAGTAGTACCAAGTAGGAATTGTAAAATGTCAAAATAATGGGAAAATATTTAGAAAAAATTCACAGGGGCATGGTTGGGGAGGGAAAGTTTTTCCAAGGAGTCCCAAAGTCCCCGGGACACAGGAAACGTGGAAACATGTCCCCAACCCTGCAGGACGCGTCCCCATGGAACACTGGTTGAAACCCTCAATTCTATTCATAACAAGATCAAATGTCTAAGGTCCTTCAATGATGGGAAAATGGCTTTCAAGAGTGTCAAAAACTTCTGATTTGGGCAGGTATTAAAATTTTCCTCCTAATCCAACACATACAATTCATTTCAACTTATTATACCAACGTCTGGGCATTTGTACACAAATTATGACCTGCTAGCATCAGGTAGCTTTTTGATATATTATATGCTCCTGCACAAAAATTATAACTCTCCACCTCCAACAGTATATACCACTCAAATATGCCTATCACTTCATACAATAGACATTTTATCAAGAAGAGAATAAATTTAACACCTAAATCACTAATTAGTAATTACCAACAACTCTAGATCCCTTAGAAACTGCACTTAACAGATCAAAACAAAAACCAAAGAGTTGGATACATCTCAAAAAAGGAAGTTAGTAACATAGCCAATAACTATTGGAATCATCCACATTTGGAAAACCAGTTACAGACTGCTGCCCACTTCCAGATCCATATGGAACTTCATGAGAATGTAAGCGTAACTTTTTCTGCTCATGCATAAGCTTCAAAATATATTTTTATATTTACTATTTAGTATCCAAATTTGAAACAAATTTGAGTTTTGTTTTATAAATGTCTCTTTTTAAACCAAAATCATAGAACTAAATTAGCAAAGTTAAGTATGTTTATGATGATGTCAAGAAGTCTCCAAGAGAAAAACGTCCAAGGAAAACAGGGTTATTAACTTATTGTATATTGACAAAACTAGTCCATGGGTTTTCTTTGACATTGCTAGTCAAGGAAACCCAGTGAGAAGTGGTTCCGGGTGTGTTCTATTTACCTAAGATGCTATCACTTTCTGTTTCAAACTTGTTCTAGGAATGCACTCATTCAACTGGGTAGAGCTGAAAGCTCTGGCTCCTCTACTCATAATTGCTTTGGAGAAGGGGCTTGAAGGTCTCCAGGTCTCCAGGTCTTTGGGGATTCAGAGCTGAAGATTGATTGGGAAAAAGGAAAATCAGAAATGCATAACTTATTCCTACAGCCAGTTCTTGATCAGATCAATATCCTGATGGGTAGATTCTATATTTTACCTTTCATCCATGTTTACAGGGAACACAACATGCAGGCAGACAGGCTTTCAAAGAAAAATTTGAAGTTGATGAAGAAGTATTGGTGTTGGTGGAAGATGGAGGGGATGAGAATCATCATCAAGGGTTTATTCTCCTAGCAGACAGGCTTTGATCCTTTGACATCGCCTTTTCCAAGTGAAGGTAATCTAAAAATGCAGTCTGAGTTCGTGCAGAGGTTACTAGTGCTCTGAAGCTCTCTCTTCCCAGTTAAAGGATGCACCTCTTCAACAACGGAATGCCCTTTATTCCTCTAGCTCTAGGCATTTTTATCAATTTTGCACAGTACTCTTAAAGAGTCGAAGTGTTTCACTTCCCCAGTACCTATCCATTTGTTTCTACACTGGGAAAACACTGATGGGCGCTCTAGAAACTAGAGATATGGCTCTTCAAGTTAAAACAGAGATTTCCCAACTGACAAGAATTGATATCAATCACAGATTCAACTCTTCCTGGCAAATTATATGAAGTTTTGGTTGCATGCAAGCCATTGATAATGGGAGCCCCCTCTGAAATTGGGGACAAAAATTCTGCAAATCTCATGCTAGCCAAATGATCCACCAATTGAATCTTCTTTTTAGAAAATACTTAAAATCCAACCCATCAAATAAATACACCGAACTTGAAGGAACAAGGGAAAAACTTTACACTAGCATCTTAATTATAATGAAATTAGTGGCTCTGTATGCCGTCAAGCACAATTCTTTTTACTTCAATTCTATAGATTTAAAGCATATGAAATAATTATGGCTAGTTCTTACTGACCATCATGATTTCAATTTACCATATCAAAGGTAAAACATATCTATCTTTAAGTAGGATTCTTGAATTAGCTGTACTTATATCAGCCAAAGGGGTGTAGTTTAGTTAGAAGAGTGTAGTGGTCATCCTCTGCTATGATGATATTTGTTTTTTCCCTTGCTTCCAAATATATAAAACCACATGCGATTTGACTGTTTAGATAGTTTTTCACTCCCAAGGTGCAAATGTTATGTCAGAGCCAATTTGCCCTAATTATAAAATCTGACTCATAGCAAATTTGAACAACTAACTTTCAGAATTACACTCTCTTCTAAAGGATTTTTTCAAAGGTTGTTTTCTTGTTCTGAAGAGAGTTTTGGGCTACTTCTATGGCTTCCAAAAGTTGGTTGTTCAGAACTTTGACTCTACTTGCGTTAGAATCCTCCAAAAGCTTGTCAGGCTTGTACATCTACTAGCATTATCAAAGCATGCATATCATCACACGAAGTTTTCAATTTATGGATAAAACAAGCACTAAGGTTTTCTATTACACAATAGCATACCATCTAATGCAAATGATAACCCAAGATATGAAACTATTCTTGGACAAATAACTTATATGGTAGAATGCCTACATGGATTTATTGGATTAGCCATGAACCAACAAGTTCACAATTATCGACTCATTCATTAAGCTCGAAAACTGTTCCAGTTTCAAACGAATTGCCATATAGTGAAACAACATACAAAGCCTCTGTTGAGACTGGAGAGTTCTACTTTGGGAAAGAAATGCATGCCATTCTGTTACAAAAGTCCAGCCCTCAAGGATGCAATACTTAAACTATACAATGTGCAAACTGCATTTTGCACATTTTACAAAAATCATTTTACAATGGAACAGTAACACGTAATTGACCCAAAGGATTTGCAACCATGAATAAAATTTGATCTCAACCGTTAAAACAAGGCTAATATTCCATCTCACAACAACGTTTAGATATGTAACGGGAAATGGTAACCGAACAAATATCTCAGGCAACTAACATTTAAAGCTTAAATGTTGTTAAAACTGGAAATAATTAGTTTTGCATCACATAACAACTTCTGTATCCAAATAAAATAGCCAACAACAAAATATATAAGATACACATTTGAATCACGGTTCAAATGAACTGATCTTCAGGCATGCATACATTACTGCCTACGTTACTGTATTCAAAGTAATTATAGATGCTCCAATCCTGGCTTACAGAAATCAAAA
>LPNX010276133.1:2938-31845 GCA_001517045.1 Pseudotsuga menziesii
TCACTGTATGGTTCAGTTTCAGCACTTCGTGATGACGAAGACCTAGAGTTTGACGGTAGTACCTCTGGATTCACTCTCATCATTGGTGAATTCCTTTGCTTCAGTTGTCAATTATCATCTATTGGTTGACAAACTGTTGAATCCTCTCCATGTTCGACTTCAGCTTACCCTTATTCACATGGCTTGGATTGTACTTGGTTCTTTGGGATCGTGTATGAAGACCTTAGTTCCTCATTTCTGAACTAAGTTGCGCAAGACTATGTTCTGTTTCCATATCCAGCTTCTAGATCTTTGACGACTCATCATTGTTATATTGTGGCTTTGATCCACCTTTGTACATATGTGGTTTTACCCGTATTATATGATGTACTCTCATATTGTAAAGGAGCTAGTGTTCCAGTAAATTGAACATAGCATCCTCAGATATAGCTTTGTTTATGACATTATTATGTATTGGTTTCAGGTACTCCTTCTGCTCCACTGGACTTCTGAGTTGTCTCCAGAGTTAGTATTATAATGTATTTCGGCCATCGTTCCCCTCTGACCTCACACATTAGGGGGCATCTGTTATACAGCTGATTGGCACCTCTCCGTCCGAGTGCTGACATCCCTCAGGTCGGCACACAAAAGGACACTTATGGATTGAGGTTTGCCCAGTTTCATTATACCTTGGTTGATGATGAAATACATTACCTATATGCCCAGCTAGTTACTTTGCTATTTTGAGATTTTGAGTGCATGCGCGACTATCCCTATTGGCATGTCGTGCATATGCGCGAGTGTTATGTTCAGCAGGTCGTGCATACATCTATGCGCGAGTTTCCCTTCTACAGAGTTGCGCATGATGCGCAGGTTGCCTTACTACAGACCCGCGCATATCTCCCTCAAAATTAGTTTTTAAAAACACGCGTTAATGGGAGATTAGTTGTTCCATTTATCTTAATCCCATTAACTGCTGCAACCTCCCTCACCTTCGAGAACTGCCTCATTTCCTTCAGATAAATAGAGGCCTTGGGGAGGGGTTTGATATTCATACTTGGAGAGAAAAGTTATGCTGGTGGATTTTCTACAGAACCTTTGGAGCAGAGAAACTCAGAGTCCTTTGGTGACAGAGGAGTCCCTTGTTCAGACATTGGGTTGTAACCTAAACTCCCTCTATTACTGTTAATAAAGCAGGTTACTTCTTCGATATTGTGTTTCATGTGTTGTGACTTGGTAAATATCTATATTTCATTATGATATGTGATTTGCCTAAAATACATCTTTATATATGAATCATACTGTATATTGGAAGAATCTTTGTTAACAGGTTGAAGGAGGAATTATCTTGGAGATTGTAGAAGTGAAGCAAAGAGGAAGGAGTTAGCTTGGATCAACCTTCGTTCATTACAAGTAAGTTCCTGCTACTTCCCTATTTCCTATTTGTGCTTTTATAATCAAATTGTCTGCAAGGTCATAGTATGTTGGTAACCCCCAGACCTAGGTTATTAGGTGAATTATCCATTACAACACTTCCTGTGTGGAGAGCCCCCCCCCCCTCCGAGTTGTGGATTTCAGCCAAATTTTCCTCAATCTGAATAAGGGCTTGATCATCCTGAAGTTTTTTATTCTTGGCCCAATCCTTCAAGAGATGTTTAATTCGAGCAAGGTTTTGCACGAAGTGAGTAGCAACATGTGAGCATCTTCTTATACATAAGGAATCCAGTTGGAGTGAATGAGCCTAAGGACTTCCTCATGTTTTATCCAAGTTGCACAAAATTTGAAGGGACTGACTGGTTTTTTAGGATTTCTCAAAATTTCCAAGAAGATGGGAAGATGGTCCAAGTTGGCTCCTGAGTCAACCCATTGTTTAAACAATAGGTCTATTTCAATTATAATTTCACCCAGTAAAAATCTGTCTATTCCTTTTGCAATTTGATCTTCCCCAGATCTTTTGTTTGTCCAAGTTCACCTGATCTTTTGAGGTTATAGATCCACCACCTTAATATTCTGGAGGAGGTTTTTAAAGAAAGTGGCCAAGGAATATGTTCTTTATTTTGGTCACCAGATCTCATGGATGCCAAGGGTGAAGTTCATATCACCACCAATTACCACATTGTATCCTTTTAGGAACTCAGAGGCTTGAACCGATTCCCATAATGCCACTCTGTTGTTGTACAACCCATAAATGTTTATAACATTTAGATGTAAGTTTTCTTATGCCCATAAAATTTCCATCCCCATGCCAAAGGAGGCTCCCCAATATTTTACACAACGTAGGGTGGAAGGGTTCCATCCTATTTCCAAGACACCTGATATTCCTTTTGCACTCTGGGCCAAGTAAGAGAAGTTGCTTGAAATAGAACATAAACAAGAAGAAACCTCAACTTATGAACCTAAGGTTTCCTCAAGAAGAATGATATATGGATTTTGGACCTGTATCATCCTTTTTAGGGAAATCTTTTCTCCGGTACGTGCCAGACCCCTGCAATTAAGGGAGAGTATTTTCATTTGGGAACCCCTTTAGGGGCCTACATTGCTCTAAGTGCCCCAAAAATAGTTTTCTTCCTTCCATTCACTTGATCCCGAAGAGCATTTTTCTATGCAAAGGAGAGAAATGAGGGTCTTCCTCGTCCCTTTCCTTGGGTTAAGAGAATAGGGTTTGTTCATAAGCTAAGCAATGAAGGTGGAGGGATGGCTCGTGTGGGGATGCCCATTGATCGGAGATGGAATTTGATCAAGGAAGTGGTAACAAGAGGGAGAGCAGGGACATTTTGAATCTGAAGTAAGTATTCTAGGTGAGGGGGGGTCGTTTGGGAAGAAACAGGGAGCTCCTGTGAGGGAGGAGGGGGGGAGGTCTCTTGAGAGGGGGAGGGATAGGGTTTTTCTTTGTAAGAAAGGGGAATTTCTATGACGAAAGTGAAATATTGTGAAGGTGTCAAATCATTTAATTTCAAAACATTTAACTGCTCTTTTAAAGAAAGAACAGGAGACATACCTGAGTGTTGAGGAGTGACCCCTTTAGGAAAAATCCCTGTGTGTTCTTCTGAATACTTCTGGGTTTGAGCTAGCCCAGATTTTGAATTTCTTGGTGTTGTTGTCCCTGTGAGTTGTGGCTCATATTCCTTGGATAATCTCCTCTTTCAAGCAGAGACTGGGGGAGAGGAAAAAATAAATTAAATGTCTTACCTTATGGAATTGATGGCATCTGAAAGGAAAAACCTCATAATCCAATATTTGTTGATGGGTTATAGAGCCCTGTATTAGGTTTAAGTTTTCCCTAATCTCTATTCTAATATTCAAAGATATCAGGATATGTGCCACTGATTTTCGATGGGTTTTCAGTTTAGATAAATATGCTTCTAGGAAAGTCCCAATTGCATTGTCGAGATATTTCAGAGAGGCTGGGTTCTAGAATTCCAGTAGAAGGCCCGACAAGTGTACCCAAATAGGAATTCTGTCCAATCTCTCACTGTCGACATCAAACAAGGGTGTCCATTTTTTAGACATAATGGGAACCATACCATGAAACCAATCTTGGCTCAAGATTTGCTTCGCTTCTTGTTTATTGCTGAAAGTGAAGCTAAACCAGCCCTTTAACAAGGCATTTACCTCTGGTGTTGTCGATATCTACCCCATCCAGTTCGTTTGCACCCAAACCTTCTTTTCATCATGATTAGGGTTCCTGTCCCTAATCTTCCCCTCAAGTAATAGGTCCACCATATCTTCTACCTCTTCTATAATAACATTAACACCACATATGAGATTTAGGGTTCCACCACTTGGGGCCAAACATTTGTTTCTCTTTTTTCTCCTAGGGTTTCCTTTTTTTCCTTCCTCTTCCAAGGAGTTTTTGTTGAAGGGCTGAAGTTGGCGTTTGATCTAGATCCTGGTAGGGTTTAAGGGAGCGTGACTGACTTCAAGATGGAATTGATGAAGACTTCAACGTTGACGTCGCCTTTTGTGAGTGACGGTTCTAATTCTATGTGGAGAGGATCAGAACATACTACATCCCACAGATCCCCAAGCTCTAGGAGGGTTTGTTCGAGTAGGTTAGAATTGGGGTTTAGGGGGAAAAAAATTTCACTGGTAGCTACAGCTACTGGTGACAAGACTGTTCCTAAGGTAAAGAACCCTTTGACTATTTCCGGTGATGGAAAAAAGGAAGGGCTTCCAGGAGACGGTTCTGAAGAAAATACTGCTGACGATGAGAGTGAAAGGTTTGAGACTACTGGGAAAAATAGGGGATCTTCATCCTCCCTGTTACCCATGTCTGCAACAGACCTTCCAGTTGGGTTTGAAACTATTGAAGGTGGAGGTGAGGAAACAAGGTATATTGCTGTCGGGCTGATTGAGGCAATAAAAATATGCTCACCCTGCCAAGGGTTAGTCGTATAATCCAATAGGTTTGGGTCCCCTTCGTACCCCATGTGAAAGCCATAGCAGCTAGGAAAAAAAGATAAAAAAACCACCTTCGTCTTCATTGCTCGCAGGCTCCTTTGATCCCCACATCATTATGATGGATTAAATCTCTTTAAAGAGTTGAATACCTTTATACATAATATTTATGTTAGGGGTGAGAAAACTATATTGGCTATGCAATAGTTAAATTTTTAAAAGTGTTGTGGGGCATAAGATGTGTGGGACATCAAGAGGATAATGAAGTGCAATTTGTTTTCTCATGATTTAATTGTGAATTCCAATATTTCTATCACTTGAGCTTAAGTGTGGTTTTGACATTATGCATAGCTTTCTTAGAATGGTTTCCATGGGGCACAAGATGTCTAAGACATTAAGAGGATAATGAAGTACAATTTGTTTTCTCATGATTTAATTGTGAATTCCAATATTTCTATCACATTATAGAGTTTGATACTTTTATACATGACTTTTAAATGTTACTGGTGAACAAACTAGATTGGCTATGCAATAGTTAAATTATTAAAAGTTCCATGGGGCACAAGATGTCTGGGACATCAAGAGAATAATATTGTTTTCTCATGATTTAATTATGAATTCCAATATTTCTATCACTTGAGCGTAAGTGTGGTTTTGACATGATGCATATATTTCTTAGAATGGTGTCCACCCTAGCTATGTCACTAGGGGAGGAGGTATTGTTTAGTAGGGGAGGAGCTATTGTTCACTGTGTATCCTTTGAAACATGGAGTAGTGGGAGGGTTGTGTAGAGACAGGATCCCAAAGTTGTGTGATAATGACTTTGAGTTTCCTTCTTGGGAGGCTTGGTAGATATAGTTGACATGGGTTATATATAAGGTTAGATCAATATAGCTTGCACTCTAGCATATTATAACAAAGGAAAGGATATGATGTAGAATTTGGAAGTAGGTTATGGAGGAATGATGGTTTGAAGTGATTTAGAAGGATGTTGTGAGTTAGCTATTCAAAAACTTGGTAAACTCATACCAAAATATATTCTTTGGCTATTATTTTTCCTGCAATAAATTTGGTTGTAAAGCCATAGATTGTAGAGCTTATGCAAGAAGTTATGATGTAATAAATAGGAATAAAGGTCCCTATGTAACCTCAAAGGATGATTATTTTAGAAACAAAAAAAGAAGTGCTCATGGGTTTGTTTACATAAACTACAATTCAGTTTATCCCCTACTTGATTACAATAATGAATGATATAAGTGCCATAATTATGTACACATAGCTCATTAGTGTAGAAGTAGTATAGTGGGATCTTTTAAAAAAAACAAAGAAGAATATTTTCTTTCCAAATATAAAGAAGGCTACTCTAAGGATTGGAAGCAAAAGGAATAGGATTAAGAATATGGAATTGCACTCTATGCTCAAGATAAAGGGAGCCAATGGTATGCTGGAAGTGGAAGCTCAAAACACATGACAGGGAACAAAACTAAGTTCCTCACATTAAAACAAGAAAAAGTAAGCATTGTTACTTTTAAGATAATGGTTCTACAAAGATAGTTGGAAAAGGTATTGTTAATCTTGAGAATGAAAAGAGTAAAACATAAAATGGCTTTCTAGTTGAAGGGATAAAAATAATCTCCTAAGTGTTAGTCAAATGTGTCATTAAGGTTACCAAATCACATTTGATTCTAAATGGTATGGGATAGGGAATGCAAATTAGGAATATTAGTCACAAATGCAACCAAAACCTCAAACAATGTATACATAGTCAATGAAGTCAAAGAAGAAAGATGTTACATGGGAGTGATATCCCTCTCATTGTTCTAGTAAATGCTTGGTTAGAAGCACAAGATAAATGGGAGTATCCCTTTTCGATTGATGTGAAAGGGGGATAATTCACAAACAAGAGGAGAGTTACAAACAAAGGAAGAATTGAAGACACCAGGAGAGTGGCAAACAATGGGAGTAATAACAAGAATGTTGAATATTTCACTAAGTTGATGCGATCAATGATAAAGGAGGATATTGTTGGAAATATTGTTGTCATTGATGCTAATGAAAAGGGGAGACTATAGGTGTCCATGATGAATATTTAAGGATAAATATTACAAGATGAATATTGTTGGAAATATTGTGTTATTGATGTGAAAGAAAGGAAAAAATTCCAGATTGACATTTTTGGACTTTTGATATTCAATTCAAATACCCTATATCTGATGGTATTTCCTCTCTAAATAACTATATCAAGTGGGAGCATATGATATATGGCTGAAAATTTTATTCCGAGACCTTTCCAATAGTATATGTCACTCCCTCTAACTCCATAGAACTAGGAAGATATAAATGATTAAAATATCTCTACTAGTGTGATCGGTGCTACCAATATATTAAAAAATGTTAGGTTGACCCACAAAGGTGAGTTAAAACTAGTAAAAAAATAAGGACACACTTCTCATTTGTTCATTCATTCATCGATCTCATGGAGATCTCCTAGAGGTGTTGACTTCTAAGAAAAAATAGTATTTTCTAGTTTGGAAAAGGATGAGCACTAACAAGGGGTTTTCAAGGTGTTTTCTTTAATTCTTTCTAAAGTTTTCTAAAGGAGGAGGTGGAACTTGAGAGGAAGGATTAGGGTTGATTATGCAGCATACTTAAATATGATTATGGAATTTTTTTTGGATATTATTTTTTCATTAGTGTACATGTTTCTTTAGTAGGTGGGTACCTATAGATCTTGCTGATTTGGTGACCATGTAAGGATATTGGTGTATTAAGTAGGTGGATTGCTATAGATCATAGAGATTTGGTGCTTACATACTTTGTAATAGTAGGTTGGTTCCTACATACATTTATAAATATAATCTTTTATGGTTATCTCTTGAAATAGTTTCCAAGTTAAATTTTATGTGCTATGATTTGTGTTTAGATGGTTTTACTATTTCATAGTCAATACATGATTGATGAATGTTTTTATAAAGTAAAAATAAGTCTTATACCTATTCACCCCCCTCTTGGTATACACATAAGATTAACACTCTTGTAGACAATCTTCTACCTCCTTTCATATGGCATTTATAGATTTTTTAAAGTTAAGCTTCCTTTATTGAAATTTATTCAATGCCAAAACGAGGTTTCCTTAATGTCTAGTAGGATAAATTCCATGACCAGAACAAGCCTATGTTTGCATGCTATATTTTACATCACCATTGATTTAACTGTTTTGAATAGATTCATCTTGAGGGATGAATCAAATATTTGTCTTCATTTCCATGTTATCCTTAACATCCATCCTTTGGTTGTATCAAATCCATGTACAAATGGTAGATGTGGATTTCATATAAAAAAACTATATCGGGGAATCAAAGCAAAAAGAAGATGAAGTATTTGGGTTTTTTGTGTGCTAATATTGGCTCTCTAATCTAAACAAAATCCCACCTAGATCAAACTAGAGTATTACATCATCTTCACAAATTCTCTAATATGTTCTAGGTTTCCACTATGAAATGCACAAAGAATCTATCCATAGATCTAAACCCCATGAATAACGAGAAGGGGATTCACATTGTATATCTAAAATAGATATAAGAGTGAATCATACCCAATATGATATAATAGAAAATTAGATGCATATAAATAAGAGCAACTGGGTTCAACCTTATTATAGAATATCAAGAATTGTTGTCTAGGATAAACATAATGTTTATGTTGGACTTTCAAATGGAAGACATCGTCAAGAAATTCCATAAACCAAATAGAATTTGGAATTTCCTTTTCCTAGAGAACAACGATTCTCCTACAAATAGCTGACAAATTATTCTTACCTTAAGGTTTGTGTCATGTCAACATAGTTGGGCCTTGTCTTGCATGAATGAATTAATTAAAATTTTATATCACAATATTCACCTCTACCACAATTCTCATTCAATACCCTATGCTTAATAAAACCTCTCCAAAGAGAATTTTTTTCTCCTTTTCATGTCCTTGATTATTAGTCAGGTATCATGTGTGTGTGTGTGCCAGAAGGATTTTTAAGGACAATTATGTGAACAATAATCTAACCAAAAGAACGTAAATATGAAAAACCATTAGAATGTTTAGGAATATTTTCAGTGAATGTGAGGATAGTTATATGCAAGATAATGATCCATGTTGATGGCATGTAATATCCCAAATTTTTGACCTGACACTTATGGGAATAAGCCCCATTTCTTATGATATTGCTTTGATTTTTTATTTTGTATATTGGGCATAAGACCCCATTGCACATGAGAATGATCATTTGTTTGATATATTGGGCATAATCCAATTGCATATGTTTTATGTATATGATTGCAGGTGTTGTGTGTGGACCTTGAAGCACATAATTGATGAGATGTTTTTGTTGAGCGCAAGCTATGAATCACAGTAGTATTGGATGGATTGTGTTGAGCAAGAAGCTCTTGAACACATGAGTATTTAATAGTTTTGTTGAGAGAGAAGCTCTGGAGCACACAAGTATTTGATGTTTGTGTTGAGCAAGAGGCTCTTTAGCACATGAGTATTTTAATGTTTGTGTTGAGTGAGAGGCTCTGGAGAACATGAGTTATGAAACCTTTGTGTTGAGAAGGAACCTCTAAAGCACATAAATAGATAGGAATTAGAAGTGTTGGGCATAATCCTTGGAGCATTCCAAGTTGATGTTGAGCATAAACTCTAGAACATCGGATCCTTGGCCATTGTATCCGTAGGTGTATTTTACAAATACATCATAGCATTAGTGTTGAGCGAGGAGCTCTAGAATTATACTAAGTTTGTAACTCCCTATTTCTTAGCATTGAGTATGGGCTTTGGATAAATGCTAGGATTTACTAAAAAAATAATATGTTGAGTGAAAACGACTTTGATAAAACATTGATCTCATCTTACTTATTTTTAAAGTGCTTAAATGAAATTTTGAATTTCTATATCTCATCAAGTACTGAAGAAATACCATGTTAAATGAGTTAATCCAACATGCAAGGACATTTAGAGTTTCCTAACCTAGTTGACCTAACCCCTACTTGAAGGACTTAATAAAGAAGGGACTATAAGCCAAAAATAAAAGTGCCCTATGATTAGGGAACATGCTATATGATACCTAAAGTAAAAATGTTAACAATGATATATATAAATATAGAGTTTATACATAATGCATATAAAAGAATAAGCACAAGTAATAATATTAGTAACTATGAATAATAATGAAAGGATCTATATATTATTATTATTACTAATATTAATTAAATATTAAATACCTAAAAGAGTCAAAGTAGGAACTAGTCAAAAGTTCTTAACTTAAACTTAAATACATATTAAATTTACGTAAATTAAGTAAAAAGAGTTTTTTCAAAAAAAAAAATGATTCTTGATTTAACTACCCCTTTTCCTAGAAATTTTGTGTATAAATATCCAAGCCAAAGAGAGGCTTGGGGATATTTTGATTATTCCATGATTGTACCCGATTATTCTCAAGAGAGTTCTTGAAGAGCATTTTCTCCAAGAGGAAAATAAAACTGATACAGAAACTATTATCCCAGATAGGGAAGCCTTAACTTAGGAGCTCTAAGATACTTGCATGTTGGAACCAGCTCGGGGGAATTTGGATTGAAACCAGGAATGGTTCCGGGTCATGGCTGGGTGGAACGTGGCAGTTCCCAAGTTATTCGGTTAATGAAACATATGTAAGAACTGTCTATGTCCTTGTTAATGCTGTGTGTTTGAGTGTACAAGGTTTCTAGCTATTAAAATAGCTTCAACTTGCAAGTACGAGTTTTCTTGATCTTCCTTATAATTTATACAGGTTTTCTTAATAAATGAAGGGAATAAATTATGGAAAGATAAATAGTATAGGTATGCTATATCTAGGTTATTTCTATTTACATAAACTTAAAAAGCAGCGAGGCTTACTTTATTTACATGTTCATTTAAACCCTAGCTATAAATATTTTGTTATAGGAGTATTCTCTTTACTTAAACATGATGGACCTAGCTAGGAGACGATAGATTATATTTCTTACTAATTAGAATGTCCTATATGATTTTATCAGTTTTCAAAACTATAGGAAATTATATGGTCTTTTTTATTTATGCATTACTCTTCCATCTTTATTATTTTTAAAATTCACTCTTCTCTCATGTTGTAATTTTCTAGACACTATGTAGAACATAAAAAAAGGTCAGATTATATTGAAATTAACTAATAAAAAATATCAGCCAAAGAACTAATTAAAATCCATAGAAACGAAATTATGAACATTAAAGTCCAACTCTACATATTTCTCTACTGGCATATTTCATATTTCCAGCACACTTATCATTTCAATCATCGTAACTATTATATATAATTGTAGCATAAACATTGTTATTAAAGAAGAATTTAGATACTATTTCCATACTGAAACTTAAACAATTATATCATAAGCACAATGAACAAAATTAGCATAGTTAAACCCTAAACTTACAATAAACATAACGAAGATAATTCTTAAACAACCCCCATACAATATTTTCATTATAAAATTCTCTGCATAACAAGTCAGCCATCAAGACTTGCTAAGCTCTAGCCGTAGGCCTAACTATCATTACAAATAGCTCTACTATTTTCTAAAAAAACTAAGAATCAATTTTATACATAATACATTCCAAACTATTAAACAATGTATCCATTTAAAGGAGTCAGGATCGAATCCCGTTGGAATATTTTCCAAAATAGAAACACTCACATTGTATTGAAACACCAGTCCACACGTTTGACAACCCAGGATCGAATCCTGTAACCTCACTATTATTTACAAAACAAAAACCAAATCAAACACATACCTAGGAATTGACTCATGTAGGGATCGATTTTAAAACACCAATGTAGTAAAACCATAAAGTGTTCACATTACTGGCTTCCCATAAAAGTTTCAACATAAACCAAAACATCACACCAATTATAAATTGTGCTAAGAGAACCAAACACATAGAGTAACATCCAGCAAACTATTTGTCGGCTACGTATTCACATGAGGGTTGAATCGCAGCTACCAAGCTCAACTGTAAACCCCAGCCTTACACCATAATCTAAATCGTTACTTTGACACATCTCTACATCGCATAAAACCATAAAATGTACATGCTTTGTTTCTATACCAAGACTGAGCTAGGATCATGGCTAAGAGGTGAAACCCTGCCATAATAAACATTAAAGACAAAAACCCAAAACAATGTTAAATACCAAGAAGAATTTATTAAACCCTACTATCAACGTTGTTACAACCATGCCTCTTAACAAAAATATGCAGTAGTATCCCAAGTTCATGGTCGTCGCGATAATAAACCCCACCCATGATAGATAAACTATACACTACATAATTTACAAGTAAAATGCACACAGTCATGATTCAACATAGTGTCATTGCAAGCAATGTGACTGTCACAACATAGATTATCACATCAATTATAAACAAAATGGAGAGATCTCCATTAAATTATCAAACCATACGATTTAATACCAAAATCTATTATAGAGATGAGTCTTCTTCTAGATAGAAATGGCTCAAACTCTACACACTTCAACTGTCACCAAAATAGTATTTACAAGCTCATTCTTGGTTGCCCATTATCGTAAAGGACCGAAACATTTGAACTCATAACCAAAACATTCACAACATTAACCATTTCAACACAGAGCTCAACACTTTGTTACTCATTACATGTAGAGGTAAAAAGGCCTATGATTTCATGGGGATTACACGTGGAAGGGTAGAGCAGAAAGTCCAGATAACCACCAACGAGCCATGAATTGAATCCACCCCTATTACCTGCAAATCAAAATAGAGCACCATTAGAAGTATGCTAATCCTGAAACTGAATCAAACAAATGAAACCACAATGCAAACCAAACTGAGAGCATACCTATGTAGCATAGGAAGAGTCTGTTGCTCCACGTAGTGTTAAACCTTGAGAGCCAAAACCGTGCAGAAAACCAGCTACAGAGCCAAATGAATCCCAACAATGGCCAGAACAAAGCTTAGGGATCGTTTTCCCCATTCCCCAAGGATCCATAAATGCGCCACCCTAGTTCCCACCAACGATGTGATTTTTACCCACCTCTCTATAGTCCAAACCACAATGTTTGTGAAATTTCACTAAACTCCCATCAAAACCATCTTTGGCATAGTTAAGCCATAGTTTCATGGTATATGAAATATGCCATGAAAGGTTTGTCACATAAACCATAGTATTTCCAAAACTTAACATAATGTTTCCAAGACTTATTATCTAAGCCTTTAAACCTAGGCTTTACACATTTTCCATTTACATGTTATAAAATAAATATCAAGGGATAAAAATGATCATAACCTCAAACCATAGAAATCATGTCAACCATGAATATTCAGGTCATACAACCCTAACTCTGCGTAAGAAAAATAAGTAGGAATAATTAGACTGGGACTTTAGTCCTTTTATGTTCAGTGTGCATAGGCAAGTGTAGAATAGTTAGCATGCCATAGGATGTTACGTTTAGCTTTCGTAGATGGATTTCGTCGATGAAGTAACCTACACAAAAAGGGAAAATTTGCATTAGTTCACAATGAACTAAGTAAACCCTGTAAAAGAAGGAGGAACCATTTAACTCTCTGAGTGGTCCCTTAAGGGATACAAATCCCTCCACTCCACCCCTTGACAGTTAAAGGAAAGTCATAACTTTTCATAAATAAATCCATTAATGATGAAAAAAATAGATAATCGTGAAGTAAGACATAACTGAACCAACATACACAAATGTATGTTAAAAAGTAATCACTAATAGAGTAATCATTTAACTAGTTTGAGTAATATAAACATAGTGCATAATTACATCAACATTACATAGGAAAATACATAGAAAGGTAAAGGCACCTTACGACACTTTGACCTAGTAGACAATGAAAGACATATTCCGCGAAAAGATGAATCAATGTCCATGATAGGTAGTATTAAACTATCCTACAAATTTTATTTTTATTTTCGAATTTTGGGGACCTTACATGGCATGTCATGGGTATGGTATGAACATTAATTGGATCGATACTAGTATGTTCCAATGTGAACTTTGATATTCACATTGTTGCAATGACTTAGAATGTTTTCAAAGTCATATTGATTTCTTGTGACCATTTCCTTACCCTCATTGTTGATGTGAAAAGTATTCGTATGTATATCTTGAGGATTCTTGTGAATATATTGTATCTTGAATACAAGAAGGGAAAGAATGATGTCCCACTTCGTGAAATAAAGTGATTTTATTGGAATAAAGGTTTTGTTATACCAACATCTAATAAATATTTCTTTCCATAACATACACCCTAGAAACATCACAATAATGTCAATATATATCATTGATCCCATTATTTCTTATACATGATGATGATTTATTTTCTTTGACTACACAAAATGCCCATTGATGATTAGATATGGAGGCATACCAGTCCAAACAATTTAATATTCAGAACTATTCCAATTATGGATCAAAAGCAACAATTTGGTTACAGTAAGACAATTGTTTTACTAATGCAACCAAATTTAATGGGACATCCTTCAAAACTAGTCCAAACAATAGTATGAAACAATATTTGGGATTCCAGTGAGCATACATTTTAACAAAAAAATAAATAAATGGAAAATATAATGGGACCAAGACTTTCAATCTTGATTATATTGGGACCCTAAAACAAAATGAAATTGATTATTATTATAGAGAATATATTGATCCCCAATTCTTAAAGGGTATTAGCTCAAGGGAAGAGTACAAGGTAGATGAAATGAGACTGCTATGGTCCAAATATAGATTGTGCGTTCGAGAAGGAGGGGACTTCAGGTCGAGCATCCTCATGGAATTTCATTGGACACACTACTCAGGGCATCCGAGATATAAAAAAAATGATATCCGCAGTAAAGAAACAATTTTTATGGCCTAAGTTAAAGGGAGACATAACGTTGTTTATCGCAAAATGTCAAGAATGTCATCTGGTTAGAGGTGAGTACCAGCATCCCTCGGGGTCACTGAAACCATTATCCATTCCAGAATAGAAGTGGGAGGTCATTAGTATGGATTTGATCATGGGTCTACCTAAGAATAAGAAGAAAAATGATTCTATCTTTGTAGTATTTGATAAATTGTCAAAAGAAGCAAACTTCATTCCAGTGAAGTAAAATTACAAGGCAGTGCACATTGTTGACATCTTCTTAAAGGACATATTTTGATTGCATAGGATACCCAAGGAAATCATCTTGGATTGAGATACTAAGTTTACAAGAAACTTTTGGAGATCCTTATTCCTCGGTTTAGATATGCAGTTGAACTTTAGTACTACTTATCACCTGTAGACAGACCGACAGACAGAATGGGTAAACCATATTATAAAGGACATTCTTAGGATGTATTTCATGAAAAACCCCACCAAGTGGGAAGATTACCTGCATATTGCAGAGTTTGCATATAACAACAGATACCAGACCTCAGCCAAGATGAGTCCCTTTGAGGTACTCTATGGAAGGAAGTGCAGAACACCGGTTACTTGGGATAGCCCAGTAGATTGGATCATGTTATGGCCCAAAATACTAAAAGACTTGGAACAATTGGTTAATAAGGTCCAGTTGAATCTTAAAGAGGCACAAGACCTCTAGAAGACTTATGCATATAAGAAAAGGAAAGATAAATATTATCAGATAGGTGACCATGTTTACTTGAAAGTAAAAGAAAAATGAAGCTCATTGAGTTTTGGAAGGTGTGGTAAGTTAGCACCTATATTTTGTGGACCCTTTGAGATATTGGTTAAGAGAGGGCCAGTGGCATATGAAATAGTTTTACCTGCATACATAAGAGTCCATACTTTTTTCCATGCATCTTTATTAAATATATATGTTTATGATACTAAACATGTAATTGATTGGTCCTTATTACAGGTGGAACATGAAGGGGTGTTTGCACCTGAACCCCTTCATATACTGGGCAAGAGAGAGGTGCAGCTCAGGAAGCACACCATAGTCCAGTTGAAAGTGAAATGGAAGCACTTTGAGGTCGATGTTGGGAGAATGAAGCCACCATGACAAAGGACTACCCCACCTTGTTTCATGATTTCATTCCAAGTCCCTAGAACACTAGGGACAGTGTTGTTCTAAGCGGGGAGGGATGTAATATCCCAAATTTTGACCTAACACTTATGGGAATAAGCCCCATTCCTTATGATGTTACTTTGATGTTTTAATTGCTATATTGGGCCTAAGACCCCACTGCACATGAACATGATAATTTGTTTGATATATTGGGTGTAATCCAATTTCATACGTTATATATATATGATTTCATGTGTTGGGAGTGGACCTTGAAGCACATAATTGATGAGATGTTTTTTGTTGAGTGGGGAGCTCTGGAGAAGATGCGTATTTGATGTTTGTGTTGAGAGAGAAGCTCTAGAGCACATGAGTATTTATATTTGTGTTGAGAGAGAAGATCTGGAACACATGAGTTTTGAAACATTTGTGTTGAGCATGAAGCTATGAAGCACATGAAAATATAAAATGAAAGTGTTGGGCATAATCCTTGGAGCCTTCCAAGTTGATGTTGAGCATAATCTATGGAACATCGGATCCTTGGCCATTGTATTCCTAGGTGTATCCTACAAATACATCCTAGCATTAGTGTTGAGCAAGGAGCTTTGGAATTGCACTAAGTTTGTAACTCCATGTTTTTAGCGTTGAGTATGAGCTCTGGATAAGCGCTAGGAGTTATTGGAATATTAATATGTTGAGTGAAAACGAATTTGATAAAACATTGATCTCACCTTACTTATTTTTAAGTGATTAAATGAAATTTTAAATTTCTGTATCTTATCAAAGTACTGAAGAACTACCATGTTATACGAGGGAATTCAACATCTAAGGAGGTTTAGAGTTTCCTAACCTAGTTGACCTAACCCCTACCTGAAGGCCTTATTAAAGAAAGTGACTAAGCTAAAAGAAAGTGTCATATGATCAGGGATCATGCTATACGATACCTAAAGTTAAAATGTTAACAAATGGTATATATATATATATATATATAAAATTTATACATGATATGCATAAAAGAGTAAGCATAGTAATAATACTAGTAACTATAAGTAATAAAGAAAGGATGCACATGTTATTATTATTACTAATGATAGTCAAAAGTTACTAAGTTAAATATTAAAATTACCTAAATTAAATAAAAATGTAGTATTTCAAGAAATCAAATGATTCTTGATTTAACTGCCCCTTTTCCTGAAAAGTTTGTGTATAAATACCTAAGCCAAAGAGAGGCATGGGGATCTATCTAACTTTGGATGATTCCATAATTCTACCTGATGATATTAAAGAGAGTTATTAGAGAAAATTTTTCCTAAGAGGAAAAAGGAAAACTGATACAGAATTTGATATCCCATATAGGGAAGCCTTACCTTAGGAGCTTTAAGCTACTTGCACGTTGGAACCAACTCGGGGGGATCTAGATTGAAACCAAAAATAGTTACAAGTCATGGTTGGGTGGAATGTGGTAGTTTCCAAGTTATTCTATTATCTTAACATAAGTTAGATATGTCTATGAACTTGTTAATGCTGGGTATTTGAGTGTGCAGGATTTTCAGCCATTAAAATAGCTTCCACTTGCAGGTATGAGGTTCTTAGTATCTGTTATTTTCTGCATTTTATTTCATCATTTATAGGTTAATTTCAGTCTTCTATGACAAAGGTATTTCATTAAACAGAGTCTATATTTTTAAAGTAAGTTATATTTCTTATTTATTATTTCAGGTTCAAAACATAGAAATAATATTAGAGATTTTGTACCTAAATCTTATTAACCCTATCCGATAAAACTTATAAACGAGAGAACTTTTTAAAAACTAAATTTGTATCTTTTCTCCTGTGGCATATTTCATATTGCCAATAGGCTTGTATTAAATATAACTATAAAAACTACTACCTATAACCTTAGCATAAAATCTATGCATAAAATCATAACTTAAATATCAATGCTGAAAGTTTAAATAATAAACACACTAGCTAGTATCCAAATAAAAATCAAACCTAAAATTAATGCAAACTCATTATTGAAATATCATATCCATTTAAAGGTTTCAGGATAGAATCCTTTCAGCACTTCTTCCAAAACAGAATCGATGTATATAACATTAAACCCCATACCAACGCAGTTGAGAATCGAATCCTGTGTGTTCATGTCTTACAAACAGAGTTTTTATCAAACCGTGCGAGGGATAGAATCTTGTTGGATTCGATTTGAAAATTTTTCGATGTTGTAAATATTTACAAACTTCCACATAAGTTAAAAATAAACCACAATAATGAAACTAAAATATGCAAAGAATTAAACCATCACAACTTTACACAGGCTACGGGTTGAAATCGCAGCTACCAAAGCTCGAACCCAAAACCCAGCATTAAGCCATACTCAAATTCATTTCTCTATCAACGTTCCACAATAATATAAATAAAATATACATGCTGCATTTTTTATTAAGGCTCATCCTCGAGAAATAATGAAAACCCATTAACATAATCCATGTTAAAAGAACCACTGTCTGCGCTATCCTAGCCAGGGCATACACATTTCGCAATGATAAGTTAAGCTTACGACCATCCCCAAATTAAATCACAGGTGATTAAAATACAACATAATTCACCATTAAAATAAACATTTCCAATAAGAAAATACACAGTCATGAATTGGAAATGGTTCCATTTCCACCAATGGAACTATTGTAAGCTAAACTGAATCATTTAAAACCAATACATAGAACTTCCATTTAAATACCAAAACAAGAGTTTAAGTACAGACAACAAAATACATAGGGTCAAAAATTTGCCAAGCTAGTGACAACATCAAGGAATAAACCCCAGCTGTGAATGCATTCAATTATACCTACTATAATTTACAAATAAAACTACACAGTCACTATTCGACAAAGGAACCATTGCAAGAAATGGTACTGCCATAATTTAAGACCTGTCATTAAAACTAAAACGCAAAAATTTTCATTAACCATCAAAGTCACATGTTTAATCTATCAACCCAAAATAAATTACACAACTGATTTGTGACAGTCATGGTCTAAAGGAACCATACTCAAAACATCGTAAACACCATAATTTCATACGGATCTCTAGATGCCCTTTAATATAAACATTACCTTTGTAATATCCTGAATTTTGGACCTAACACTTATGGGCATGAGCCCCATTGATTATGATGTTATTTTTATGTTTATTTTGATATATTGGGTCAAATACCCCACTGCATATGAACCTTATGATTTGTTTGATATATTGGGCATAATCCAATTGCATATCATATATATATAGGTTTTCTTGTGTTGGGCGTGGACCCTGAAGCACATGATTGATAACCTGTTTTGTGTTGAGAAAGGAGCTCTAGAGCACATGATTATTTACGATGTTTTGTGTTGATTGATAATCTCTGGAGCACATGAGTGTTTATGTTGTGTTGAGCAAGAAGCCCTGGAGCACATGAGTGTTTATGTTGGGTTGAGTGAGAAGCTTTGAAACAAATGAGAAATGAAAACCTTTGTGATGAGTAGGAAGCTTTGAAGCACATGAAAAGATAAATTGGAAGTGTTGGGCACAAGCCCTGGAGCCTTCCAATTTGATGCTGAGCATAAGATCTGGAACATCAGATCCGTGGCCATTATATCCCTAGGTATATCCTACAAGTACATCCTAGCATTAATGTTGAGCGAGGAGCACTGGAATTGCACTAAGTTTGTAACTCCCTATTTTTAGTGTTGAGTATGGGATCTGGATAAGTGCTAGGAGTTACTGGAAAGAATTAATGATTC
This sequence comes from Pseudotsuga menziesii, assembly GCA_001517045.1. Taxonomy (NCBI): domain Eukaryota; kingdom Viridiplantae; phylum Streptophyta; class Pinopsida; order Pinales; family Pinaceae; genus Pseudotsuga; species Pseudotsuga menziesii. The sequence continues at coordinate 22,192 of LPNX010276133.1, forward strand.
CGAGTGAAAATGAATCGAGTAAAATATTGATCTCATATGACTTATTTATAAGTGATTAAATGAAATATTGAATTTGTGTATCTTGTAAAGTACTGAAGAACTACCATGTTATACGAGGGAATCCAACTTTCAAGGATGTTAAGAGTTTGCTAGCCTAATAGACCTAACCACGTACGTGATTGGTCTTAATGAAGAAAGTGTCATAAGTTTAGGGATCATTATATATGACACCTAAAGACAAATGTTAACAAATAATATATNTAAAAGAAAATTAAATATTATAATACCTATAAAAGTAGAATTAGGAACTAGTTAAAAGTTCCTAAGTTAATTATTAAAAGTAACTAAAATTAAATAAAAGGGTTAAATCAAGAAATCAAATGATTCTTGATTTAAGTGTTCTTTTGACTGAAAAGTCTGTCTATAAAGTTCCAAGACAAAGAGAGGCTTGGGGATCTCTTCCATCTTTTTAGAATCATAATTCTGCCTGATTATTCTCAAGAGAGTTCTTGGAAAACATTTTCCTAAGAGGAAAAAGGAGAGTTGATTCAGACCTGATATCCCAGTTAGGGAAGCCTTACCTTAAGAGCACTAAGCTACTTGCATGTTGGAACCAACTTGGGGGGATCTGGATTAAAACTAGGAATGGTTTCGGGTCATGGTTGGGTGGAACATGGTAGTTCCCAAGTGATTCCATCATCTATACAGAGGTGAGATCTGTCTGTGATTTGTTAATGCTGGGTAATTGAGTGTGCAAGTTTCAACCCTTGGAATAGATTCACTTTATAGGTATGAGGTTCTTGAGTTCTCTATTCCATTATCTAGTATAATTCATGTTAGAATAGTTAAGGTTTATGCTATATTTCTAACCCTATGTCTACAATTGTATCTTGTTAGAATAGTAAGGGTTTATGTTATATTTCTAACCTTATGTTTACAATTATTTCCTGTTTAAAGAATTATTTAGGGCTTATTTTTTTCCAACACAATTCTTCATTTTATTTATAGATTATACTTTGTTTCCTACAAACCAAATATTTCTCCAAATAGATTCTATATGTTTACTTTACCTATAGATTCTACTGGCATATTTCATTTCCTAGCAGACCTCTATTCATGAACCAACAGTCTAATTAAGGTTAAAGCTATATTCAAAACCTAATTATAAAATACAATTAATTAAATTATAGAAAACCATAACCTAAGAAACACATCTTTTAGAACAGTAATCCATCATTAGTACCTTAGTTACACTAATTATTCAATTTTATTGCTTTTTAAGCTTTAATACACTATGAGGTGGACAAGGGGTTCTTAGGAGGACTAATGCCATGTCAATTTGAGGTTCTATGACCCACATGGGTACTCTATCCTAGTCAACCAGCCACATATGCACATCCATCATTGTTGGTGTGCTTCCATTCATTGAATGTGGACAAGAAAGTGTACTTGGAGTGCTCCCATCCAATTTTCCGCACCCACGCTTTCCAAGGTGTAATCATTGACCCACAACACATCAGCCATGCCACTTCAACAATTCGTGGCCATTTGGAGATATTTGGGATGAGATTGGCCCACCTAGGAAGGTTTGATGCCAATTTGGAAATTTTGGGTTATTTGCTCACAATTGGATTCCAAATCCATTCAAAAATCTTATGATGTATTTATAAACCTGCTAATAACAATTTCAGAGTTAGACAGTCCAAAATTATCTTGTTTCCAGCTATCATTGTGTGCAATTTATCTGTAATTTGATGTTTTTTGTTGAATCTTGCACCCAAATTTGATTTGTGAACCTCACTAATGCTCCTATATTCTCTTGTGGTTCGAATTAATCACTTGTTGGTTCAATTTTCTCACATGGTATGAGAGATGGTTGGACATTTTTAAGTTGCAGAACAAATTCTTAGTGGATTTGCGCTGCTTTGTTAGTGAATTCCAGATAAAATTGAATTGCTGTGTGTAAACTAGTTAGCAATTTCACCACCATCAGCGCAGGCAGTAATGGAGGCTACCCACATCATGCTAACACCTTTCAACTTCTTTTAATGGAAGGTAGAGATGGTGATTCAATTGAGAGCCAAGGGATTTTCAGAGTTACCATGCGCACTGAAGTGGAACCAAATTCTTCTATAGAAAAAGGAAAGTATTTTAACAAATTGGGTGAAGCATATGGTTTGCTATGTCTGAGCATCTCAAGAGAGTTGTTGTTCCACCTTGATAGTTTGACATCACCAAAGGAGGTTTGGGAGAAGCTTGAGTCTCTATTTGGAAAAACTGATCAGCTACGTGGTCACTAGCTTGAGAATGAGCTAATAAGCTTGAGCCCAGCGCACTATGATACAATCCAGGACTTCTTCACAAAGTTCAAATCACTTATATTGCAGTTAAAACAATGTGGGATTGAGAAGAAGGAATATCAACTAATCTTGTCTATAATTTCTAAGTTAGGGCTAGAGTTCTCAATCTTTGTGAGCACATTTCACTCAGGAAAACTCACCCTTCGAAACTAGAAAATTCCAATCCTAGCAAAATTCATGGAGTCACTCACTCAAGAGCAAGACAAATTGGTCCAAATGTGTTACATCAAGACCAAATATCAAGCACTAGTAGTGGGGGTTTCAAAATCAGCAAAGGGCAATCCCAAGTCCAAGAATTCGAAGTTGCCGGACAAAAAAAAATTAGAAAAACCCAAATCTAGTGAGGAAGCTATGAATCCACCCAAAGAAAAGGAGAAGAAAGGAAAAAAGAAGGCCAAATTCTCTTATTTCCACAAGGGATGGCATCCAGAGAGCTCATGCATAAAAAAAACCATAGACACCATGGCACAGCTACTGGAGAAGAACAACATTCTAGTCCTTGACAGCGCAAGGAAGAAAGATGGCAACTCTAGTTCAAGTGAAGGAAAGGAGAAATGCCATGCATTGGTGGCAGGTACTTCTAATGATTCATCCTTTATTATTGATTCAGGTGCTTCTAGGCATATGGTATCCATGAGAGAATTCTTCTCCTCCATGAGTTTGGATGTTGACCTAGCAGTTCGAATGGGAGATGATTCTGAACTCCATAACAAAGGGATTGGGAGAATTGATTTAGACCATGGGTTCTTCAGTGATGTATTGTATGTACTAGACCTTGCAGAAAATTTGCTACCAGTCTACCAGATGACCCATACAGGAGAGCCAAAGAGAGTAATATTTACTCCTAACTCTGTAGAGATTTCAGAAATCTCAACAGACCAAGTTGTTGCTGTGGGGTATGCTGATCATCATGAGAGAATGTACAAATTCCATAATTTCCTCCCTACTTCTAGCGATCAAGTAGTTCACTCACATGCCAATGAGGTTTCCAAACTATGTGATGAGAGGTTTGGCCACATGAATTACATATATCTCCAAACATTTCACAAAGAAGGAATGGTGGAAGTGTTGATGTATTTTGTAACTTCGGAATATTCACTTGTATAGCTTATGTTTGTACCTCAATGTTTATTACGAGAAGTATCTATAATGTAACTGAGTCATGTCATGCCTTTATGTTCTGATTGGGAGATTCAATAAGTAAACAAGTCATGTAAAGTCATTGAGGTTAACCCTCCATTGTAAGTCGGGGAAATAGTCCCCACAATTGTGTCAAGGTTAAGACTCTTTGTTGATCGGAGGGCAAAGTCCCCACAGTTGTGGGGCACTAGGGTTATTAGACTCTCCTAGAGATGTCGGCCCTAGTAAGTAATTTTTAAGTGGGGCTGACATGTTGAAGTGGACATTAAGTAAATGAAAGAATATAAATAGAGAGTGAGCCTCTCTATTTATCATACACACACTCACTCACTGGGGTGCATGAGCGAGAGAGGAGAAGCTCTCTCAAGTGAGAGAGAGAGAGAACAAGCTGTTGGAGATCATCTTTATGTTTTCAGGTTTTACTACTGCCATTGGTGCTCATTCTATCTCCGAGGAAGTTTCTAGGTTTTCTCCTTTATGGTTTCCATGAGGAAAATTATTTGTGTCTCTTGTCTCTTTTGTTTATTGCTGTGCATGTTATTCTCTCAGATAAGATCCTAGATCATATTGCTTAAATGATAAAAATCTAACATGGTATCAAATCTAGCATGAGAAGAAGACATTGTGCAGCTACAGAAGCTAGGGATTCTTACTTTTTGGGTCTCTCTCCATAATTCATCAGAAAAAGTATGCTAAGCTGACTCTCCATTGAAGGGCACATCTTTCTGTTGAAGTGAAATTCGATTCCAGGCATTTTCAGTTTTTGGTGCGGGAAATTAGGGACTTTTTTAGAAGAGGAATTTTGGAGTGAGACTGGAATAGGTTTTATCTCCTCATCAAAATTTAATTTTAGAGACCTGGGTCTATATTTTTGGTTGGGTGAAACTCCAGGAAATTCAAACCCTAGTTTGATCCCAAGTTGGAAAAACCCTCAATACTAAAACTGATACGTTTTGGTAAATTCGCTATATCTAGAGATTTCAGAAGTATCAGGGACCGAAAGTTTCACAGGTCAAATAAAAAATACTGATGTACACTGTGTCCAAGTTTCAGCTTCATATTCACTATATTATAGGATATATGATTCCTCCAATTTAGGGTTCCAGCCTCTTCTAGGATTCATCCCTAAACAAGACACCTAGGGAGAATTGCTATATCTCGAGCTACAAAGGTCTAAATGAAATTTATCAAGATGTTCCAGAAAGGGAATGGAATTTAATTTATGTGGTATAATTTTAAGACCCTGAATATGAAATAGTGACATGGGGCAGTTCGTACAACTTTGCTATTCAGAACAGTCCTGAAATAGGTCACCTTGGGAAACCGCTCATAAGTCCCAATTGGTGAAACCAATTATGATGAAACATGTGGTTTTGGAATAGCGATGGGTGAGGTTACCTCATTACAAATTTTTAGACATATAGAAGTAGTAATTGCATAGATACCACATAAATAGTATCATACATTTCTACAAAAGAAATTGGAAAACTAGGGCTTCCTATTCCAGGAGCTTCCCTCCACTGTTTTTCAGAAAAGGAGTACATTGAACAACTCACCTTAAAGAGGTCTATCTTTCTATCCAATCAGATATGAAATATTTCAAGTTTTGAAAATTAGGGTTTCTCTGACAAATCCTAGATCATCCAGGTCTAGAACCAGGACAGACACCTCAAATCGGTAAGATCTAACCTTTTGCTATTTTCATTTGAGGTTCTTATTTCCAAGTGATCTATCACATCAGCTTGATGATAAGCTTGGTGAAGCTGACAAATTCCAAGCATGGAAGTATATGATCTCTCTGAAGAAAATGAATTGGACACCTACACAAGTAGAGAGGTTCCAGTTCTAGAAGGAGATGAGGCTAAAAGCCTTACACCAGAAGAACTTGGTCAAAACCAAGAAGATCATTGCTGATTCAATCACAGATCACCTTATACCACAAGTGTCTTCCCTAAAGACACCGAAAGAGATGTTTGATTCCTTGACCAAGCTATTTGAAGGGAAGAACATCAATACCAATATGATTGTGAGAAAACAATTGAAGAATGTGAAGATCCAAAATGCAGAGGGTCTCTCAAATGAAAGAACAACTTGTAGCAGTAAAAGAAGAAGTGGAGGATGTAGAAGTGGTGATAGACACCTTGAATGGCCTCCCAGGATCATGGGATTCATTCACACGAGGAATGTGTGCCAGAAGGAAGTGATTACTTTCAGCAAACTCTGGGAAGAAGAAGAAGCTCGACTCATAATAAGAGAAGAGAAGGTGGGAGCAACTGAAGATCATGCTCTCACCATCCAAAGAAGATCCCTCAAGCGATGAGGAATACGAAGGACTAAACTCTTGAAGAAACTCTTATCCATATTATAATTTGGATAAGAAATGATGAATGAAGATGATGATGAAACTGAAGCCTCAAGAAGGAGTCTACCCACGAAAAAAATAAAGATAATTATTCAATCATCATTTCATGATATTATTTTGTTATGCATTTGTTTATATTTAGTTGATGTATTATGCATGATAGAATGTTTGCATTAATGACATTATACTAATAATATGCATGTAATGTGTAAGTAGATCATGGTGCTATACAACTCTCCATTGCTACTTATCTATAATGAAACCTCTTTGCTGACATATTGGATTAGTGCACAATCTCAATGTTGTCCTGGTAGAGATGTAAGGCATCTAGAAAGTTTTTGTGAGATATGGATGAATGTTGTATTGGATAAAATAGTTGCATAATCATATATCTTGATGCAAAAGAATTTTTCATATGAATATACCTTATGAAATGTTTCTAACCATACAACTAATGCATTTGACTTGTAGAATTGCCTATAATCAAAGAAGGATGAGACTTGTTACGAAGAACAAGTGACGACATTTCAAGATGAAGAATAATATGATGAATGCAACGACACCATTGATGCAGAACCTTCCAGCTATGAAGAAGTAACCAAGAAGAAAGGGAAGACCAATTCAAGAAGAATGATTTCTAGGATGAAGTATCGAGACTTGAAGAGAATTTCGTAGTTCCATCATGCAGTAGATGGAAACATCGTGGGATACAAGGAAAGATTCATATAATGAGGCATAGACTATGAAGATACATTTGAATCTAGTGGGAGTTGAGGCACATGATAGGCAAGTGTGCAAATTAAAGAAGACCTTGTACAAGCTCAGAAGACACCCATGGGGTAATACATACATGAGGAGCTTGAAGATGATGACAAGCTCATAGATGGGTGCGAGAAGAAATTTTAAAAAGGTTCAAGATAGAGGATCTTATTATCCAATGAACCTAGATGGATACATAGAATATTAGTAGTAGAGGAAGATACTTGTCACTTTGGTACAGAATGTTTCAGTGCATAGAGTATGAAAGACAAAGGGAGAATGATGCTTTGCTTCAGAGGGAGTGACTGCAGAAGATCCCGAGGTTCAACATGGTATGACAGGATGGAGAGATTACTGATGAATCTAGGCTTTACTAAGAGTAAATAAGATTCCAACATTTGCTTCAAGGTTGAACGCTAAAGACCAGTGATGCTCCTGTTATATGTCGATGACTTGTTCTTGATAGAAAAGAGGAGCTCATTAAAGTTGCAAGAAGGAGACTTGCTTCCGAGTTTGATATGAAGGACTTGGATATGATGCACTACTTTCTAGGCATGGAGGTGTGGCAGTATATCCTTGGGACAAGGGAAGTATGCACTAGAGATCCTGAAGAGGTTCAGGATGATGGACCGCAAGGCCATGACCACACCTATGGCATCAAACCTGAAGCTATTGAGTGATGCTTCATCAGATTCGATTGATGCCACAATGTATCATTAGATGATTTGTTCCTTGATGAACCTGATGAATACGAGACCAGATATTTGCTTTGCTGTGAACACATTGAGACATGTTCACCTGATGGTTGAAAATCATGCAGTGAGGTACCTGAAGGGTATAATTGATTATGGGCTCAAGTATGAGGTGAATCATAACATTAACCTGGAGGGCTATGTGGATTCATATTGGGCAGGAAATACCATTGATAGGAAGAGCACTTCGAGTTGCTACTTCAGTATGGGATCAAGTGTGATCTCTTGGTTTGACAGGATGGAGTCCTGCATGGCACTGAGTACAGTTGAAGCAGAGTATTTCACAACTTGTTCAACTAGTTGTGAGGCAGTATGGCCGAGGAAGCTACTGTCTGATTTTTTTGATATCCAATTGGATTCTACTTGTATATATTGCGACAAAAAGAGTTGTGTGAAGTTGTCATAGAAATCGGTGTTCCATGATAAGTCAAAGCACATCGAGATCAAATATCACTATATCAGGGATATGGTGTAGAGAGGAGCAGTGAAGGTCCAATATGTTGTGACAGACGAACATATAGCTGATGTGTTGACTAAGCCATTATCTAGAGTGAAGTTTGAATACTTCAGGGAGAATCTTGGTGTTCTCTAGATTGAGGTTCCCTCCAAGGGCAAGTGATGAGTCTGTGAGCCATTTTGAAATGGTGATATGATTGGTTCCTTCCATGGTCATATGTAAGGGCTAAGTCATTCTATCATGGTGAGAGGATTGGTTCCTTCCATGGTCAGATGTGAGTGCTAAGCCATTCTGAGGTGACTGTGAGATGTGTTCTCACATGATCAGATATAAGCATTGAATTCCATTCTCTGAATGGAGGCACCTGGTCAGTTACCAGAAATTTTAGTTTGGGACTGAAGCTTAGCTTAAGTGCTGAGATGCCATTCTCTAGGAGAATGGAGGCACCTGGTCAGTTACCAGGAATTTTAGTTTAGGAATGAAACTCAGATTAAGTGCTAAGATGCCATTCTTTAGGAAAATGGAGGCACCTGGTCAGTTACCGGGAATTTCAGTTTGGGAATGAAGCTCAACTTAAGTTCTGAGATGCCATTTTTTGGGAGAATGGAGGCACTTGGTCAGTTATCAGGAATTTCAATCTGGGACTGAGAGCCTTTTTGACATGATGTGTGATGAGTTTCCTATCATGGTTAGATGTAAGTGTAGAGCCTTTCTGACATGATGTGTGATGAGTTTCTTATCATGGTCAGATGTAAGTGCAGAGCCTTTCTGACATGATGTGTGATGAGTTTCCTATAATGGTCAGATATAAGTGTTGAGATTTCTGACATGGTCAATGTGTTCATCCCACGGTGAGATGTAAGTGCTGGGTGGGCCTTTTTGACTCGGTCAGATATAAGTGTTGAAGAAGATGAAGACCTACATCGAGGCTAGGCCTACAACCAGCATGATAAAGGGTTGGCTCTGTAGAACTTCCTGTGATGAGAAGAATGAAGAGATAACACCATTTCATTGAGATAGTAGAAGCAATGATGATGATGATGATCCAGCTTTGATGATGATCCAATGATGATCCAATTGTGATGATGATCCAGTTTCGATGATGATCCAGTGATGATCTAGACTTGATGAAGATGACTTGATGATGAAGATGAATTGATGATGATCCATGTTAGAATAATCAACCCATAGTTAGCTACCTTAGACATTAATTAATCCAATTTTTGTCTTATTTTCCTAGTTTCCATATTCCACCTTATGCAAGTTGTCCTCCACACATCCAAAGTGGTAAAAATTACTAAATTTGAGTCATGGAGAGCTTGGGAAACCACTTGGAATCAAATCTACTTTATTCCTGGCCTTCCTAGCTCATGTCTGCTTTTTCTGAGTTTTAAGACAATTGGGAAAGTTTGACTAGGTGAAGTTAACTTGTTTTTTGTCCTCATCATCCTCCACCCTTTTATCCTAAGAAAAGCATGTATGAGTTTTATTTCCATCACCTATTATCTTTCCTAATTTATTTTTCCAATTCGTGAGCTCCTAGACATATTTGGAAACTGCTTTATGCACCTATGGGGGATTTGCTTAGATTTAGTAAGCCTGCTTTTGACCAAATTCAAATGGAATCCTTATGCATTCGAATCTCTCATGTAATTATTTATTGTGGAAGCCTATGAATTCATAGGGTTGGCTATTGTACACTTATTTAATACAGATTAGTGTTTTGCTCCATATTCAATCTCCTTTGTGAGTAATTTGCATGTGTAATTGGCAATTTTTGTGAGTGTAATTGTTCTAACACCTGGGTTCAATTTCCACATGGTA
>LPNX010276133.1:33442-47746 GCA_001517045.1 Pseudotsuga menziesii
TTTAATTCAATATTGTGTAGATGTAGGTATTCATATGCAACATTCTATCCCTTACACACCACAACAGAATGGTGTTGCTGAGAGGAAGAACATATCACTGAAAGAGATGGCAACCTGCATGATGGAGGCTAAGACTTTGCCACCAAAGTTTTGGGCTGAAGCTATAAACTATGCAGCCTATATCTAGAATATGGTGCCTCATAAATATCTTTATGGTATGACTCCTTTTGAATCATGGAGTGGGCACAAGCCAGATGTGACCCATTTCAGGATTTTTGGCTGAAGAGCTTGGGCTAGAATTCCAACAGAAAAGAGGAAGGCTATGCAGCCCCAAAACCAAGAGTGTTTATTTTTTGGGTACTCTGAAGATTTAAAAGGGTACAAGCTGATAAATTTGAGCACAAACAAAGCCTTCATTGAAAGGTGTGTTTAGTTCCAAGAAGAGCCCCTAGCAACAGTGGAAGTTGGAGAATCCTCTTCACCACCAGAACCTTTGAATGTAAGTGAAGAGATAGTTGAACTTGCTGATTCTGATATGTCTTATAATGATGGTTTAATTTCAGATCCTAACATTCCTACAAGACCAAAATGGGTAGCAAATACCATTCATGCAGCTGGAGAACTAGCTAGAAATCCTAATGATCCTAGGAGGACTAGATCTCAGTTTGAGAGTGCTCTGTGCATGAAAGATCCTATGTTTGCAGAGAAATGCTATATGATGGTTGAATCAGACCCAAAGACATATGAATATGCAGCAAATTATCCAATATGGCAAAAATCCATGAAAGAAGAGTTCAACTCACTCCAGAAGAACAACACTTGGGAGCTGGTTGATCTTCCCCCAGGGAGGAAGCTAGTTCAGTGTAAGTGGGTTTACAAAACCAAATTTACTGCTGATGGTTAACCTCTGAAATACAAGGCTATATTGGTAGCCAAGGGCTACTCACAGGTACATGGCATAGACTACAATGAGACCTTTGCACCAGTGGCAAAGATGGACTCCATCAGGCTAGCCTTAGCCATTGCAGCTTCAAAGCAGTGGGAGGTACATCACATGGATGTGAAGTGTGATTTCCTGAATGGATATCTCACTAAAGATATTTACTAATCCATCTATTGTGTGCATGCTAAAGAAGTCATTGTATGGGTTTAAGCAAGCCCCCCAAGGCTTGGTATGCCAAGATTGATAGCTTTCTGCTATCACTAAATTTTGTTCGATGCAAGTCAGATCCAAAAGTCTATTTGAAGCTGATTCATGGTTCATTAATGATCATTGTTTTGTATGCTGATGACCTTCTCATTACAGGAAGCTCAAAGGATGAAATTTCCTCCTTGAAGGATGCAATGAACCAAGCCTTCTCAATGACTGATTTGGGCTTATTGAGCCAATTATTGGGGAATCAAAGTACATCAGTCCAAGTATGCCTTGGATTTGCTGAACAAATTCAACATGAAGGATTGCAAGCCAAGCAAGACTCCTTTCCTTTCAGGAGTTAAGCTTGAAGAAGCTGATTCTTCACCTATGGTAAACAATACACTGTATAGGCAATTGATTGGATGTTTGTTGTATCTTACACATACTAGACCTGATATTTATTTTGTAGTAAGTGTGGCTTCAAGATACATGGATCAGAATCATGAGATCCATTGGAGAGAATCCAAAAGGATCCTTAACTTTGTTCAAGGAACAAGAACTCATGGGATCTTCTACAAAGCTAAATCTAATCTTGATTTGATTGGGTTTACTGACAGTGATTGGGAAGGTGACAAAATAGATCGAAAGTCAACATCAAGATATGTGTTCATGCTTGCTGAAGGACCAATCAGCTGGTCAAGCAAGAAACAGAGTGCCATTGCACTCTCATCTATAGAAGCATAGTACAGAGGAGTTGTAAATGCAACAACTCAATGTTTATGGTTGCAGGGGTTACTTGGTGAGTGTGGCTTCGAATCAGAATACTCAACTACTATCTATTGTGATAATCAAAGTACAATTTGAATCTGAAATGATCCAATTAAGAGACAAATAACCAAACAAATTGAGATCCATATGCACTACATCAGACAGCTTGTGCATGATGGCACCATTCACCTACTCTTCTATTCATCTTCAGAACAAGTAGCATATATCTTCACCAAAGTTTTTTCTGAGAAGACATTCAGTAATATCAAATCACTGCTAGGGATTTTTGATCATGATGTGAAGCATGAGTGATGACAAGATTTTCAAATTTTTTTTTACTGTCCATGTTTAAGGGAGGATTTTTCCCACTGGGTTTTTGCCTCTTTCCTTGGTTAAATGGACATTCAATATGTAAAGGGTGACTAAGCCTTGTTGCTAGGCCCTAAAATTTATGATATTTTACTCATAAGTCAAGCTTAAGGGGGGGTGTTAGAATAATCAACCCATAGTTAGCTATCTTAGACATTAATTAATCCAATTTTTGTCTTATTTGCCTAGTTTCCATATTCCCCCTTATGCAAGTTTTCCTCCACACATCCAAAGTGTTCAAAATTGCTAAATTTGAGGCATGGAGCACTTGGGAAACCAATTGGAATCAAATTTTCTTTATTCTTGCTATTCCTAGCTCATGTCCACTTTTTCTGCTTTATTGCCTGCTTTTTCTGAGTTTTAAGGCAATTGGGAAAGTTTGACTAGGTGAAGTTAACTTGTTTTTTGTCCTCATAATACTCCACCTTTTTCTCCTAAGAAAAGCATGTATGAGTTGTCCTTCCATCACCTATTATCTTTCCTGATTGATTTTTCCAATTCGTGAGCTCCTATACAGATTTGGAAACTGCTTTATGCACCTATGGGGGATCTGCTTAGATTTGGTAAGCCTGCTTTTGACCAAATTCGAATGGAATCCTTATGCATTTGAATATCTCATGTAATTATTTATTGTGGTAGCCTTTGAATTAACATTCTTGGCTATTGTACACTTATTCAATACAGATTAGTGTTCTGCTCCATATTCAGTCTCCTTTGTGAGTAATTTGCATGTGTAATTGGCAATTTTTGTGAGTGTAATTGTTCTAACACCTGGGTTCAATTTCCATAATCTAGATGATATATGGAAGAATACTTGTGCTGATAAATTATGTCGAGAGAATAACTTCCTAGTTAAGAGGGAGTGTTGATGTAATTATAACTTTGAAATGTATTCACTTGTATATCTTATGTATTGTACCTTGATGTTTATTCTGGGAAGTGTCTGTAATGTGTTTGAGTCATGTCATGCCTTGGTGTTCCAATCAAGAGTTTCTATAATGTAAACAAGTCATGTCAAGTCATTGTGGGTAACCCTCCTATTGGTCAAGGGTTAAAGTCCCCACAGTTGTGGAGCCCTAGGGGTATTAGACTTTCCTAGAGAAGTTGACCCTAGGTGAGTCATTGTAAATAGGGGCAATAGTCCCCACCGTTGTGTTAAGGATAACCCTCCGTGTTGGTTGGAGGAGGCAAAGTCCCCACAAGTTGTGGGGCACTAGGGTTATTAGACACTCCTAGAGATGTCAGCTCTAGTAAAGTAATTGTTAAGTGAGGTCAAAATGTTGGAGTGGGCTTCAAGTGAATGAAATAATATAAATAGAGAGTGAGCCTGTCTATTTATCATACACACACTCACTCATTGCGGCGCATGAGTGAGAGAGAAGTTACTGGGATCAGAGAGAGAGACTACTGCTGTCGGGAGATCATCTTTATGTTTTTGGGTTTTCACTTTTGGTGCTGATTCTATCTCTGAGGAAGCTGCGGGGTTTTCTCCTTTATGGTTTCCCCAAGGAAAATTATTTGTGTCTCCTGTCTCTTGTGTTTTTATTGTTGTGCATGTTATTCTCTTAGATAAGATCCTATGATCATAATGCTAGCTTGAATGATAAAAATATAACATGGTATTAGAGCTAACCTGAGAAGAAGACATTGTGCAGTAGTAGAAGCTAGGGCTTCTTACTTTTTGGGTCGCTCTCCACAATCCATTAGCAAAAGTATGCTAGGATGACTCTCCATTGAAGGGCGCATCTTTCTGTCGAAGCAGAATTCGATTCCAGACATTTTCTGTTTTTGGTACGAGAAATTAAAGCTTCTTATAGAAGAGGAATTTTTGAGTGATCCTGGCACAGGATTTCTCTCCTCAACAAAATCGAATTTTAGAGACCTGGGTCAATTTTTTTGGTTGGGTGAAACTGCGGGAAAGTCAAACCCTAGTTTGACCCTGAGCTGGAAAAACCCTAAAATACTAAAACTGATAAGTTTTGGTAGATTCGATATATCTCAGTATTGGAGAAGGATTAGGAGTGGAAAATTTCACAGGTCGAAGATAAAATTCGGATTTACACTATGTCCAAAATTCAGCCTCACATTCGCTATATTCTGGGAGATATGATCCCTCCATGTTAGGGTTCCATCCTCTTCCAGGATTCATCCCTAAACAGGAAACCTGGGAAGAATTGATATATCTCAGGATAAAAAGGTCCAAATGAAATTTATGAAGATGTTCCAGAGAGGGCACGGATTGTACTTTCTGTGGTTCGAATTTGAGACTCTGAAAATGAAACATGACACATGGCAATCTGTACAACTTCAGTGTTTTGAACAGTCCTGTAACAGGTCACTTTGGGAACATGATCATAAGTCCCAATTGGTGAAACCAATTCTAATGAAACCTATGGTGTTGGAACATGGACAGGTTAGGCGGCCTTAGTGTGATGTTTTAGACATAGAGGAGCAGTAATTTTAGAGATATTGCGGAAATAGTATCAGACATTTCTGCAGGAGAAATTGGTAAACTAGGGCTTCATGTTCTGGGAGCTTCCCTCCACTGTTTTCAGAAAAGGAGTACATTAGAGAGCTCAAATTGAAGAGATATATCTTTCTATACAATCATATCTGAAGGATTCCAAGTTTTGAAAATTATGGTTTCTTTGGCAAACCTAAATCATCCAGCTTCGAAACTGGGACAAACACCTCAAATCAGTAAGATCTAATCTTTTGCTATTTTTATTTGAGGTTCTCATTTCAAAGTGATCTATCACATTAGCTTGATGACAAGCTTGGTGAAGTTGACAAATTCCAAGCATGGAAGTATATGATCTCTCTGAAGAAAATGAATTGGACACCTACACAAGTAGAGAGGTTCCATTTCCAGAGGGAGATGAGGCTCAAATCCTTACACAAGAAGAATTTGGTCAAGGCCAAGAATATCATTGTTGATTCAATCACTGATCAACTTGTACCACAAGTGTCTTCCCTAAAGACACCAAAATAGATGTTTGATTCCTTGACCAAGCTATTTGAAGGTAAGAACGTAAATCAGAATATGACCTTAGAAGATCTAGAATGCAGAGACCATGCAGTCATACTTTACAAGGGTCTCTCAAATCAAAGAACAACTTGTAACAGTAGAAGAAGTGTAGAATGCAGAAGTGGTGATAGCCACCTTGAATGGCCTCCCAGGATCATGGGATTCATTCATTCAAGAAATGTGTGCCAAAATGAAGTGATTACTTTCAGCAAACTCTGGGAAGAAGAAGAAGCTCGATTCATAATAAGAGACGAGAAGATGGGAGCAACTAAAGATAAAGCTCTCACCATCCAAAGAAGATCCCTCAAGCAATAAAGAATATGAAGAAATCAACTCTTGAAGAACCTCTTATCCATCTTAGCATTTGGATAATAAACGATGCTATTATGAATGAAGAAGATGATGAAGCTGAAGGGTCAAGAAGGAGTCTACCCATGAAACAAATAGAGATAAGTATTCAATTGTCATTTCATGATATTGTTTTGATTATGCATTTGTTTATATTCAGTTGATGTATTATGCATGATAGAATGTTTGTATTAATGACAGTATACTACTAATATGCATGTGATGGGTAAGTAGCTCATGGTGCTATACAACTCTCCATTGCTTCTTATCTAGAATGAAACCTCTTTGCTGACATATTGGATTACTACACAATATCAATGTTGTCCTGGTAGAGATGGAAGGCATCTAGAAATTTTTCATGAGATATGGAGGGATGTTGTATTGGATAAAGTAGTTGCATGATCATATATTTATGCATAAGAAATTTCCAGTATGAATATTCCTTATGAAATGTTTCTAACCATACAAATGTATTTGACTTGTAGGAAAAATCGTATACATAATCGCCTACAAGCAAAGAAGGATGAGACTAGTTTTGAAGATCAAGTGACAATCGTTCAAGATGAAGAATAATATGATGAATGCAGCGACATCATTGATGCAAAACCTTCAATCTATGAAGAATTAACCAAAAAGAAAGGAAAGGCTAGTTCAAGAAGAATGATGTCTAGGATGTAGTGTCGATACATGAAGGGAAGTTTGTAGTTCCATCATGTAGTAGATGGAAACATCATGGGATACAAGGCAAGATTCGTAGCACGAGGCTTCTCACAAAAAGAAGGCATAGACTACAAAGAGACATTTGCAGCCACTGGAAGTGAATTCACATGACAAGAAGCATGTGTGTGCAAATGAAAGAAGGCCTTGTACAAGCTCAGAAGACACCCATGGGATAACACATACATGAGGAGCTTGATGAATATCTAAACCTTTGCTACAAGTTGAAGATGAAATCCTATAGAGGATGACAAGCTCACAGATGGGTGTGAGAAGAGCTTTTGAAAAAATTCAAGATAGAGGATCTTGGTATCCAGTGATCCTAGATGGATACACATAATATTAGTAGTAGAGGTAGCTAATTGTCACTCCAGTACATAATGTTTTAGTGCATAGAGTATGGAATACAGAGGGAGTATGATGCTTCAAAGGGAGTGAAATGGTACAACAGGTTACTGGTGACTCTAGGATTTACTGAGAGTAAAGTGGATTCCAACCTTTGCTTCGAGGTTGAAGGCGGAAGACCAGTGATGCTCCTGTTATGTGTTGATGCACTATTTTATAAGCATGGAGGTATGGTATAATGCGGATCGAATCTTCCTCAGATAAGGGAAGTATACAGTAGAGATCCTAAAGAGGTTCAAGATGATGGACTGCAAGGCCATGACCACACCTATGGCATTGAACATGAAGCTATTGAGTGATGCTTCATCAGACACGGTTGATGCCACGATATATCGTTAGATGATTGGTGTAACACCCCGGTTTTGACCCCATTTTCATTAAAGGTACATGATGTATATATTGTAATTAATCATGGTGAGGAGATAAAGGAAAAATCCCCACCATCGATTTGGTTGTGTTATGTTTCAGCAATTGGGATTGTTGCCGATGGTATATCATGCTATCTGGCACATAATAGTTTTGCATCATGTAAATATGCACATTCATTAAAATAAACCTACAGCGAGCTACGATGGTGCAACGTTAAATGAAAAGGGCATGATTTCCTAAGGTTAATGGGGGGGGATTGTCTAACCCATGAGAACCATTGGGGAAAATCCATGTGTCACCCATTAAACTACTATTAGTTGAGGGTAGTTATTTGCTGAGTAGTGGTGGGTGGTAGGCTTGTCCACACACACCTTCCTCTAGCTGGGTCGTTCCATTCATGTGGGGGAAAGGAAACCAAAAGAAAATGCTTCCACTCTCCCACTCTCTCTAGTCTACTCCCCTTCATGCACCATTTGGGAAAACTATCCATCATTTTTTGGTTGTTCATTTTCCTCACACAGGGGAAGATAAAAAGGACTCATGATTCTATGTGGGGGATTTGTTCTTCCTTCTCTCACACTAATTGCTGATCTGTGGATAGGTTCTTCCTCCTGTTCACACAGGGGATTGTTCCCCTTTTTCCCATTGGCAACTTTGTAATGTGATGTGGCTTCATTGTTGAGAAGGGACCGTTGTTTTCCCATGTTTGTTGGCTATGTCTGGATGGTGTAATGTCCTGTTACTTGATCGTTGAACCATGGATTTTGTCTTCCCTGATCGGTGGCTATTGTGAGCACCTATGTGGTGTTGGTTTTGTTTTCCTCCACACTTCGAAGTTGCTGTAGGTTACAATTGTGTTGTTTTGGCCACTATAGGGCCAAGAATAACTCAGGGACTGTTTTCCCCTGTCAAAGCTATAATTGTTGGTTTTGTTGCATGCATGCAGTGGTTGGTATTTGGACTATGTGGAGTGGGATTGAAGGCTAGGTATGCTTGAGAAACCTGGGTTTGGGAGCCACACAGACAGAGTTATATGGTTGGCTTTCTTCTCCACAACCCTAGAAGAGAATTGGCAAGGGAAGTTAGGGCTTGAGGGACTGTGAAGTAGAGAAGGGACTGATTCCTAGTGTCAGGTGTGTGTGGGTGTCTTAGAGGTTAGGATAGCTTTGGTGTAGGCATCCTTAGCTCTTCCATGATCTCACCAGCTTAACATTTAGTTTCTACCAGCTCCTTGATAGCCTCATAAGCCCTACTGCATGGGCTTGGCTGATTTGTGTACCTTGGCTATGTGTAAGCGTGCTTAGTACCTTATTCCTTAGGGAATCATGCCCAACTCGGGTGTGGCAGTGTTGTTGAGAGATTGATGAGCATGCTAGCCTATGGTTTGGTGGAACGTTGCAATGACGTAGCTGGTTGCAGGACAAGTTCTTTATGAGATAAGTATCCTTGTCTATTTCTTGCCTGCAATTGTGTTTACTGTTAATGAACTATGATGAACATGTGTATGAATGAATGTTGTTTTAATTCTGCTGAATATATGTATGATTATGCATCTTAGTATTTCTGATGTTTTAAGCATTTTATGTATGTTCATGTTCATGGGGCTAGTTGCCCAGTCTGTTTGATGGTTTAGTAGCATCCTCTTTGCCGATCGGAGGGTCGAGGACGTTACAGTATGGTATTAGAGAAAAGGTTATAGCATGGGCCTGAGTGGGCCATGAAAGGTCAGCTAGCAGAGGCAAGTTTCCTTCTGCCCAGTAGAAATTAGAAGGAATCTATGCATGACAAGAGAACTTGGGAAAATTCCTCTAAGTATTGGGATCATTAGAGGACTTAGTCTGAAGTCTCATCGATGCATCAAATCACCTAAGAGAAAGGCCACCAGATCGGAACCATGGAAGAAAAATTTCAGAAGTTTTTCTAAGTGTTCAAGCTGTCGGCCATTGGAAAAATTAGTGGGATGCACCTCCGACGCAGCGGAATTTTTATGCAGAAGGGTTTCCGATGGCACCGGCGGATAAAAGACAAAGGAAAGAAAATTTTGGAAAATTTTTTCTAAGTCCGATCGTCAGCGATCGGTGGAAGTTAGTTGATTTCATTGCTGATGATTAGACGATGGGAACGCTGAAACGTCAGTGGAGATCCCATGAAGGCCGCCAAAACACTGGTTCACTTAGTCCAGACCATCGGCGGAAGTTAGGCGATGGAATCACCGATGACTACATTGAAAACATTTAGCTGATTGTGCACCCACTATTGCGGTTGGTTAGTGGACTATCCTTTCGATGGATAATGGCTTCAACCATCGATGCCACAGTGACTAGTTCTTTCGACAGCTGATGAGAAGAAAATTTTGAAGATTTTGTTTGAGTATAAGGTCATCGGAAAATAAATGAAGTTCAAGATGAAATGCTGGCTCAGCTCAACTGAGGGACATCGAAACAGTGGTAGAAGCTAGAGGATATGAGCCTCGAGACCATCGACAGAAGGTAAGTTTTGATGAAAATCAGTGGACGTAGTCACTGATACCTTGGTGGAAAAGAAGGTAAGCTAGTTGGTTGAGGTGTCGATACGACGGTAGGAAGGAGGAAAGATAACACGCAAGGATTTCTATAAAATTGTTTAAGTCCGGAAAAAGAAATCGAAACTTTTCACTATCCTTCAGGAAAGGTTCTTCAAAGCTTTGTTGGAGATGATCGCTAAAACAGTGCCACATTTTTGGAGATGAATAGTCGACGAGAATGTCGAAACGTCGGTGAAATCTAGAGGATGAAGCAGCTGATGCCATCGACAAAATTTAGATGATGGAACCGCCAATGCGGTGGCAAACATCGGAGGAAGTTAGTGGAACGGACCACCGATGGAATTCATCGAAAAATATTAGAGGATCAGAGTGCCGATCAGAAAAATTAGCCATTCGTGTGTCCACCGTTGCGGCTGTTTAGTGGCGTATCCTCCTGACGGACAGTTGTTCCGACCGCCGCCTAGAGAATTATAGTTAAAGAGACTGCCGATCGGAAGGGATTAATGGTTGGTGAACTGTTGTTGTAGAAACCTAGAGAAATAGCCATCCGATGAATAGAGAATCCGATCACCGATGCCATAGTGGCTAGTGGACCCGATTTTTGATACGCCGCAGTCCTCGGCATCGCCGATAAATTATAAAGGGATTGGAAGCTTAGATGGATGGGGATTCGAAACGGCGGAAGACGTTAGCTATTTGACCATAGATGAACAGTCCTTGGCATCACTGATGCTGTACAAAAAGCTTACATTGGAAAAATATAGTCGAGGGAACTGCCGATACAGTGAAAACTTATAGCTGATAGGACTGCTGATGAGCAGCGAGGAAAATTAGTGGTTTTGGCCGCTGAAACGTCGGAACATTAGTTGGGATGAGACCCAATCCTGTACAAAGAAATTTGGGTTTTACGAAGTGGATTTTTCAAGCAGTTTTCAACTGTTTTTCAGTAGTTCCAGGGCTAAAAAGGAAGAATAATTCTAGGTGGCTGAAGTTGGCAATTCAGACCAAAATACAGTTGTGTGTTTTTCCTAAATTTGATGAAAATTATCATGTTAGAAGTGGTGTGGTTTTCACACCCAAGGTCAGAATGAAGCATGTGGATAGGAGTTGGAAAGCTTATCTAGCAGGGAACAAGGGGGAATCCCCATAGTTCAAATGTGGTGCTGCAAAGTACTAGTGGCTGTCAGTATGTACAAACCAGCTGTTGTGTGGAAGAGGAGTTCCATACAAAGATGAGGGATTTGAAAAGGGAAAATTCCTTAAACCCTGTCTTGATAATTATTATTACATTTATAAGTTTAATACATGAAATCTATGAAGATATGCCTTGGATGCATAGGGTATTACATGTTGGTAAGAGTAGTGAGAATTATACATGTATAATGAACCACTAATGCTAATTATTGCATTGGTGTTGGCATTAGTGGGAAAACCAATGACAACCTGGACATGGCTGAATATGTTGTTGATGCTGATGAATGTGGCCAGTAACCCTATGAAGAAAGGGATAAGGAAACAAGCCCAGAATCAAAAGTTGGTGAGCAAATTTTGCGATCTCTTGCAAAGGACCAACCAAACTTGTAATGTCAAGGGTGTAAGTAGGACCCATGAAGGTAAGAGTTTAATTATGACAATTTCATGGAGTGGTAAAAGAAAGAGGTCTCATACCATGTGGGTATTTGAACTTTATACTACATTCATAGAGAAATGTGTCATTCCTATATTATGTTTTTATGAGCTTAGTAGCCCAAGGAAAGTAAGCACTGATGATCTTGATTATAGTCATGCATCCTATATGAAGTAGTCATGGTTGGGCCATGCATGGTATGTTTAAATGCATAGTATTTCTGAATCAATGCAAGGTAGCATTGAGTGGGTATGCATTGAATGAATGCATATGAAAAGTATGAGTAAATGTTGTAGATATGCATACATGAGTATGGATGCAAATGTTGCGATGCAATGCATGAATGCATAAAGATAGTGCATGTGTCATTATGAATAACTAAGGCCGAAATGATGAATTGATGACAATTCTGGAACCATTTCAAGAGCTGATGTGAATGCAGGATAGTAAGTGCATGAAGAGGGTAGTCATGATCAATTGGTTGCCGGAAATGCTCTATGGAAGAGAAAGGTTGTACAAATGATACGCTTGTGAAGTAAGAAGTATCTAAACCCTTAAATTGCATAAATGAGGAGACTGTACCTTGTAAATTAAAGTACGATAATGATTCACGAAGTGAAAGAGTTTTGGTTATATTGATATGCTAACAGCTGGAAGTGTTTGAATTTTATAAATTCTGAAAATGCTTCAGTGATTGTTGCAGCAATGAAAAATCTATATGCATCTAGACTTACTAAGTGTTTGGCTGATTGAAGTGAATTCAGGGTTCAGGTAGATTGTTTGGGGCATGACAATGTGGGTAAGACCATGACAAAGGACGAAATCTGCCCCGTGAAAGAGCCAAACCTCATGAGAAGAGTCTCATGGCTGTAAAAATAGTGTTTTTGCAGAAAGAGTTGTCAATTTGGGCATTTAAATTTCAGAATTGAGAAGTTGCTGAAAACTACTAATCACTGTTGGCTTGCATAGAATTGTGTCAAGAGGACGTGTTGTAAGAGGATGTTCATGTTATGCCAGTAATCATAAAAGTATAATGGGCATAGTGGTGCTGCTTACAAGAGACCAACAAATGAGGATCACCTCATTACCAAGCAAATCAATTTCTGTAGTAGACAGAGTTGCAAACTCATATTGAATTTAATTACTAATGCCATTGCTTGGTTATGGAACAATCAAATTTGTATTGTATTAGTAGATACTGATTGACTGTTTGGCTACTTGATGAATGTGCCAGGGGTACACACTATAGGAAGATCATGTGTGATGGCCTGCAGGAACCAGACTTCATGGGAAGGTTTTCCCTTATATTGGAAATGGATTTCGGGTGAAACTCCATTGGACATTTTGGGAATGTCTCATCTGCACTACATGTTTGGTAAGCGACATGAGTGAGATGGTATGGATTATGTTGGTAAGACATATGTGAATGTGAAAGGTAAAAAGGAGTTAGGATGGAAAACCGAGGGACTGTCAACTCAGAGAAGGGAGCCCCCATTCCTCCTTAACAAAGGAATACTGCATTGGTAAATGGATAAGTGTTCTGTATCCCTAGCTAAGAATATGCATGCGAAATTGTTAAATTCAATATGCAGAACATGTTTTGATTTTATTTCCATTATGACTGATTGCTTGAGTATGAATAGGGCCTACATGGCACACATCGGAAAGGGGTGCACACTTTCCCGATGTCGAGTCATGGAAGGGTTTTCAATATTGATTACACTCTAGGAAGTGGACGCACTCTTGGTGTCTCAATACTTGATAGTGAATGATGTGAAATGTGGTTACAATTTTAGAGAAATAACGCTAATGAATATGCTTATATTGCTTATGTTGTCAGTCTAAATAGATGTAGTCTAGTATTGCACACTAAATGGACAATGGCTTCAGCTCATCCTACCTCCTACTGAAGAGCATAGAGAAGGAGACATTTTCGAGTGATTGAAGAACAGAGAAGGGAGTGGCCTCTTGTGTTGTATGGGGTAGTGGAATTAGAGCTCACTGCTGGAAATGAAACCTGGAAATGGTAATGATAAAGTTCCTTCCTAGTCGACATGAATATGTACTAGAAGGAGATGTTGGGCTATTACATGCCTGGGGATCCATAGTAGATCCTGGACCTAGAAATGGTTGTTTATTGTTGATATAAGTGCATCTGTTATTGTTGATGGCCTGATATACCCAACTGTGTTGGCTTGGATGATTGGTTGTTGATATAAGTGCATTGATGATATAAGTGTATTGTTGATATAAGTGCAAGTGACTTGTTGACGGTCTAATAAACCCAACTGAAGGTTGGCTTGATTGTGTAATTATTTGACATTGAGGAAATTGTGGAAATGGTACATTATTGGCTTGACTACCAATAGTCTAATAAACCCAACTGTTATTTGGCTTGGCTGAGTAGCCTGATAAACCCAGCAGTGTATTAGCTTGATTGGCAGTAGCCTGATAAACCCAATTGTAGATTGGCTTGGCTGGACGGTTTGATAAACCCAACTGTAGGTTGGATTGACTATGCCTGATATATATATATATATATATAAAAGGATGTTGTGAAGCAACCTGTGTGCTGGCCTAACATACAAGTCCATAGGCGATCCCAAGGCTTGGAAAGCGAAGCAGGATCCTGTGGACAAACGAGGAAATGCATAATACAGATAAGTATTGGATTATTTTGCAATTCTCGCTTATGAATATGTATGTGTATATGATTAGGTTACGATGTTTTAAGCTCTTGTTTAAGAGATAAAAACTGATGAGAATAAACTAAACATGTGAATTTATTCAATGTTTGAATAGTAGGTATCACTGGAAGCAAGGACTATGAGAGCATCCTAGGGGTGCATGTGGACATGTGACTGTCCTGAAGAGCTCAGAATGAGTAGTAATGAAAAAGGTGCTAGTGACACTATGAAGTTCCTAGCAGCCGAGACAAACCATGTGGGGAGGCCCCATGGTTGAGAGGTCTGAAATAGACCAGAGACACTAAGTGTCATGACCAAGAGGGATTG
>LPNX010276133.1:47908-64775 GCA_001517045.1 Pseudotsuga menziesii
TAAATTGACTGATTTAATGCCTATATTATGCTTGGTCTAATAGAATTTCAATGATGCATTTCACAGGTGAGAAAAGTGAAGTCCAGTGTGCACATTGATCATGGCAGCAGACCAAAATCTACTGGACTTGGCTGGAAGTCTTCTTCAAACAATTTCCAAGGCCCAAGAAAATCTTGGAGAGATGCTCAAGATATAGAAAAGTCCCTAGACTTGAAGGATGAACCGAAAGCTGAGAACCAGCAAGAGAAGCTCATGGAAGCCGAGGGGCTTGGTCCTGAAAGTTCAAGTAAATAATTGAACGTGGCACCGATTTGCAAAATTTTGATGTGCAAATGGTATATGTATTCCTATATTGGAACACCAAGGACGGTGTTATTCCAAGGGGGAGGGGATTGTAACACCCCAGTTTTGACTCGATTTGCATTAAAGGTACGTGATGTATATATTATAATTAATCATGGTGAGGAGCTAAAGGCAAAAGTCCCACCATCGATTTGGTTGTGTTATGTTTCGACAATTGGGATTGTTGCCGATGGTTTATCGTGCTATTTGGCACATAATAGATTTGCATCATGTAAATATGCACATTCATTAAAATAAACCTATAGCCAGCTACGACGGTGCAATGTTAAATGAAAATGGCATGATTTCCTAAGGTTATGGGGGGGGGATTATCTGACTCGTGAGAGCCATTGGGGAAAATCCATGTGTCATCCACTAAACTACTGTTAGTTGAGGGTAGTTATTTGCTGAGTAGTGGTGGGTGGGAGGCCTGTCCACACGCACCCTCCTCTAGCTGGGTCGTTACATTCATGTGGGGGAAAGGAAACCAACAGAAAAATCTACCACTCTCCCACTCTCTCCTATCTTCTCCCCTTCACGCACCGTTTGGGAAAATTATCCATCATTTTTTGGCAGTTCATTTTCCTCACGCAGGGGGAGATAAAAAGGTTTCATGATTCTATGTGGGGGGTTCGTTCTTCCTTCTCTCACACCGATTTCTGGTCTATGGATAGGTTCTTCCTCCTGTTCACACATGAGATCATTCCCCTTTTTCCCATTGTTGAATGTGTAATGTGCTGTGGCTTCATTGTTGAGAAGGGACTGTTGTCTTCCCACGTTTGCTGGCTGTGTCTGGACGGTGTAATGTCTTGTTACTTGATTGTTGAACCATGGCTATTGTCTTCCCTGATTGGTGGCTGCTATGAGCACCTATGTGGTGTTGGTTGTGTTTTCCTCCATGCTTCAGAGCTATTGTAGGTTACAATTGTGTTGTTTTGGCAATGATAGGGCCAAGAATAACTCAGGGACTGTTTTCCCCTGTCAAAGCTGTAATTGCTGGTTTTTCTGCATGCATGCAGTGGTTGGTCTTCGGACTGTGTGTAGTGGGATTGAAGGCTAGGTATGCTTGAGAAACCTAGGTTTGGGAGCCACACAGACAGAGTTAGATGGCTGGATTTCTTCTCCACAACCCCAGAAGAGCAATGGCAAGGGAAGTCAGGGCCTAAGGGACTGTGAAGCAGAGAAGGGACTGATTCCTGGTGTTGGGTGTGTGTGGGTGTCTTAGATTTCAGGCTAGCTCTGGTGTAGGTGTCCTTAGCTCTTCCATGAGCTCACTAGCTTAGCATTTAGTTTCTCCTAGCTTCTTGATAGCATGATAAGCCCTACTACGTGGGCTTGGCTGATTTGTGTACCTTGGCTATGTGTAAGCTTGCTTAGTCCCTTATTCCTTGGGGAATCATGCCTAGCTTGGGGGTGGTAGTGTTGCTGAGAGATTGATGAGCATGCCGGCCTATGGTTGGGTGGAACGTTGCAGCGATGTAGCTGGTTGCAGGACAAGTTATTTATGAGATACGTATCCTTGTCTATTTCTTACCTACAATTATGTTTATTGTTAATGAACTATGATGAACATGTGTATGAATGAATGTTGTTTTGCTTCCGTTGAATATATGTATGATTATGCATCTTAGTATTTTTGATGTTTTAAGCATTTTATGTATGTTCTTGTTCATGGGGCTAGTTGCCCGGTCTATTTGATGGTTTAGTAGCGTCCTCTTTGCCGGTCAGAGGGTCAGGGACGTTACAATTGGGTCCTTGATGTACCTAACGAATATGAGACCAGATATTTGCTTTGCTATGAACACCTTGAGCTAGTTCATGACAGATCCGAGACATGTTCACTTGATTGCTGCAAAGCATATTCTGAGGCACTTGAGGGGTACAGTTGATTATGGGCTCAAGTATGAGGCGAATCAAAAGATTAACCTAGAAGGTTATGTTTATTTAGATTGAGCAGGCAGTGCCATCTATAGGAAGAGCACTTCAGGGTGTTGCTTCAGTATGGGATCAGGTGTGATCTCTTGGTTTAGTAGGAAGCAATCCTATGTGGCACTGAGTACAGCTGAAGCAGAGTATGTTGCAGCCTGTTCAAATAGTTGTGGGGCAATATGGATGAGGAAGCTACTATTTGATTTATTTGATATCCAGTTAGATTATACTTGTATATATTGCGACAACCAGAGTTGTGTGAAGTTGTCGGAGAACCTGGTGTTCCATGAAAAGTCGAAGCATATCGAGATCAAGTATCACTATATCAGGGATATGGTGTAGAGAGGAGCAGTGAAGCTCCAGTATGTTGCGACAGACGAACATATAGCTGATGTGTTGATGAAGCCATTAGCTAGAGTGAAGTTTGAGTACTTCAGGGAGAAGCTTGATGTTCTCTAGATCGAGGTTCCTTCCGAGGGGAAGTGATGAGTCTGTGAGCCACTTTGACATGGTGAGAGGATTGGTTCCTTCCATGGTCAGATGTAAAGGCTAAGATAGTCTGTCATGGTGAGAGGATTGGTTCCTTCCATGGTCAGATGTAAAGGCTAAGATAGTCTGTCATGGTGAGAGGATTGGTTCCTTCCATGTGAGATATGAGTGCTGAGCCATTCTGATGTGACTATAGGATTGGTTCCTACATGATCAGATATAAGCAATGAATTCCATTCTTGGAATGGAGGCACCTGGTTAGTTACCAGGAATACTCAGTCTGGGGTTGAGGGCCATTCTGATGTGATTGAGGGATGTGTTCTCACATGATCAGATATAAGTGCAGAGCCATTCTGATTTGATTGAGGGATGTGTTCCCACTTGATCAAATATAAGGGCTGATGCCATTCTCTGGGATAATGGAGGCACCTGGTCAGTTACTAGGAATCCTCAACCTGGGGTTGAAATCCCTTCTAGAATGGTTGTAGAATGTGTTCCCGCATGGCTAGATGTAAGTGCAGATCCCTTCTAGCATGGTTGCGAGATGTGTTCCCGCATGGCTAGATGTAAGCGTAGATCCCATCTAGCATGGTTGCAGGATGCGTTCCCGCATGGCTAGATGTAAGTGCAGATCCTTTCTAGCATGGTTGCAGGATGTGTTCCTGCATGGATAGATATAAGTGTTGAGCCTTTTTGATAGGGTTATGGGATGTGTTCCCACATGATCATATGTGAGTGCTAGGCCTTTCTGACAGGGTTGTGGGGTGTGTTCCCACATGGTCAAATGTGAGTGCTAGGCGTGCCTTTCTGACATGGTGTTGGATGTGTTCCTCTCATGGTTAGATGTAAGTGTTGGGAGGGCCATTCTGATTTAGAGTCAAATATAAGCACTAAAGAAGACCTACATGGAGGATAGACCTACAACCAGCATGGAAAAGGGCTGGCTCTGTAGAACTTCTAGTGATGAGAATAATTATGAGATAACACCAATAATGATGACCCAGTGATGATCCAGATCTTATGATGATCCAGATCTAGTGATGTTGATCCAACAAAGATGATCCAGATCGAGTGATGATCCAGGTCCAGTGATGTTGATCCAGCAGAGATGATCCAGATTGAGTGATGATCCAGATCCAGTGATGTTGATCCAACAGAGATGATCCAGATCGAGTGATGATTTAGATCCAGTGATGATGATCCAGATCGAGAGATGATCCAGATCAAGATGAAGATGACTTGAAGATGAATATGATGAGGATTCGATGATGATTCAGATGATACAGAGAAGAAGACTTACATATCGATAGTTTGTGTTGAGAGAATACCTTCCTAGTTAAGAGGGAGTTTTGATGTAATTGTAACTTTGGAATGTATTCACTTGTATATCTTATGTATTATACCCTGATGTTTATTTCGGGAAGTTTCTATAATGTATTTGAGTCATGTCATGCCCTGATGTTCTGATAGGGAGTTTCTATAATGTAAATAAGTCATGTCAAGTCATTGTGGGTAACCCTCCTATTGGTCAAGAGTTAAAGTCCCTATAGTTGTGGGGCCTTAGGGGTATTAGAATATCCTAGAGAATTCAACCCTAGGTGAGTGATTGTAAGTCGGGGTAATAGTCCCCACCATTGTGTTAAGGATGACTCTCCTTGCTGGTCGGAGGAGGCAAAGTCCCCACAAGTTGTGGGGCACTAAGGTTATTAGACACTCCTAGAGATGTTGTCTCTAGTAAGTAATTATTAAGTAAGGCAGACACATTGGAGTGGGATTCAAGTGAATGAAAGAATATAAATAGAGAGTGAGCCTCTCTATTTATCATACACACACTCACTCATTGGGGTGCATGAGTGAGAGAGAAGTTATTGGGATAGGAGAGAGAGACTACTGCTGTCAGGAGATCATCTTTATGTTTTTGGGTTTTACTTTTGGTGCTGATTCTATCTCTAAGGAAGTTGCGGGGTTTTCTCCTTTATGGTTTCCCTCAGGAAAATTATTTGTGTCTCTTATCTCTTGTGTTTTTATTGTTGTGCATGTTATTCTCTCAGATAAGATCCTATGATCATAATGCTAGATTGAATGATAAAAATCTAACATTTTTAACTTTAGAATGTATTCACTTGTATATCTTATGTATTGTACCCCTATGTTTATTTCAGGAAGTATCTATAATGTACTTGAGTCATGTCATGCCTCAATGTTCTGATCGGGACATTCAATAAGTAAACAAGTCATGTAAAGTCATTGAGGTTAACCCTCCATTGTAAGTCAGGGAAATAGTCCCCACAATTGTGTCAAGGTTAACCCTCCTTGCTGATCGGAGGGAAAAGTATCAATAGTTGTGGGGCACTAGGGTTATTAGACTCTCCTAGAGATGTCGGCCCTATTAAGTAATTTTTAAGTGGGGCTGACATGTTGAAGTGGACATTAGGTGAACGAAAGAATATAAATAGAGAGTGAGCCTATCTATTTATCATACACACACTCACTCACTGGGACACTTGAGTGATATAGGAGAAGCTCTCTCAAGTGAGAGAGAGAGAACAAGCTGTTGGAGATCATCTTTATGATTTTAGGTTTTACTGTTGCCATTGGTGCTCATTCTATCTCTGAGGAATTTGTGGGGTTTTCTCCTTTATGTTTTCCCCGAGGAAAATTATTTGTGTCTATTGTCTCTTGTGTTTATTGCTGTGCATGTTATTCTCTCAAATGAGATCCTAGATCATATTGCTTAAATGATAAAAAAATAACAGGAAGGTCTTCCACAAATTCATCCATCTACTGGAGCATGTATTGGATGTGTGATTAGGAAGCATCCCGAGAAGAGATATGAGAAAGGGAAGGCAAGGAGAGAAACACAACCACTTAGGTTGGTGCATTCTGATTTGATTGGTCCACTACCCACTCCCTCATATGGTGGATCTAGGTATATGCTTACATTCATTGATGACTACTCTCAATTTTGCTAGGTGTATTTTCTGAAATTGAAATCTGAGGTGTTTGAGCAACTCAAGGTTTGCAAAGAACTAGTAGAGAATCATAGTGGGAAGAAGATAAAAGTCCTTAGGAATTATAATGGAAAGGAATATTTCAATAAGAATCTACATAAAATTTATGAGGAGTGTGGCATCCAAATGCAACACTCAACTCCCTACACACCACAACAAAATGGTGTGGTAGAGAGGAAGAATAGATCTCCCAAAGAGATGCCAACTTGCATGATAGAAGTGAGGGAACTTAATCCCAATATATGGGAT
Source organism: Pseudotsuga menziesii (assembly GCA_001517045.1). Lineage (NCBI taxonomy): Eukaryota > Viridiplantae > Streptophyta > Pinopsida > Pinales > Pinaceae > Pseudotsuga > Pseudotsuga menziesii. The sequence goes on from LPNX010276133.1 coordinate 53,929, forward strand.
GAATCCATGACATGTGCTGATAACATTAAAAATATATCCTTACACAAATCAGTGAAAGGAATAACACCCTATGAGGCATGGTTTGGTGAAAAACTAGATGTCTCAAATTTCAGGATATTCGGGACACAATCATGGGCAAGAATCCCTTCAGAGAAAAGGAAAGCCTTGAAACCACAAAGCAAGGAGTGTCTCATGGTTGGATATGGTGAGGAAACCAAAGGGTAAAATATATTTGACACATCCACTGGAAAAACCTTTGTTGAAAGAAGTGTCAAATTCTAAGAAGAGCCAATTCCTGATTTCGAACTTGCACCGGGCGATTGCTTTTCTCCTCAACCATTTGAAGATGTAAGTGATGACAAATGCCCTGTTTTTTATGATAATTCTGATATAAATGTTTCTGAATATTATATTTATGTATATGAATCACCATCTAGGCCCAAATGGGCTGATAATATTGTGAAGCGGCTGGGGAATTGACAAAAAATCCCCAAGAGCAAAGGAAAACTAGATCACAACCTAGTAAGGCTTCTTTTGAAAGTGATAGTAATATTGCTGATAAATGTTACATTCTAATCAATTCTTATCCTTAGACATATCATCAAGCTTTTACATACCCAATATGGAATTCAGCAATAGAATATGAGCTTCAGTCCCTCCAAGAGAACAATACATGGGAATTGGTTCCCCTTCCTCCCAAGAGGAAAGTTGTTCAATGTAAATGGGTCTTCCGGACCAAAATTGATGCTGATGGTTCTGATATAAAACATAAGGATATATTAGTGGCTAACGGATATTATCAAGTCCATGTATTTTATTACAAAGATACCTTTGCACAGGTTGCAAAGATGGACTCGATTAGACTAGTTCTTTCACTGGCAGCTAGTAAGTGTTGGGAAGTTCACCACATGGATGTAAAGAGTGCATTCTTGCATGGTGAGCTACATGAATAGATATATATGAAGAATATTTAATGTTTCCAAGAGGATCCTTCATTGGTATGTAGGCTAAAAAAATCATTGTATGGACTCAAGCAAGCCCCCAGGGCTTGGTATGCAAAAATGGATGCTTTCTTGCTTTCAATTGGCTTCACAAGATGCAAATCAGAACCTAATGTGTATTTGCAGAAAAATGATGTTAATTTGTAGGTCATTGTTATTTATGTTGATGATCTTCTTATTACAGGTATCTGCGCCAATTCAATTGGCCAAATTAAGAACTCTTTGCAGAGTGAATTTGCTATGACAGACCTAGGATTGTTAAGGCAATTTTTGGGCTTAGAAATTGAGAAAAATGGTAAGGGAATCATGCTGAGTCAGCCACAACATGCTTCAGACCTTCTGAATAATTTTAATATGGCTGAGTGTAAGGAATCCAAGTCTCCCTTTCTTTCTGGTATTAAAATATATGAATTTGGCAATTCCCCAATGGTGGATATCACACTCTACAGGCAACTAGTGGGCATCTTGCTCTACATTAGTCATACAAGACCTGATTTGACTTATGTTGTGAGTTTTGTAGAAAGAAATTAGAACCAGATACATGAGCTCCATTGGAGGGCTGCAAAAAAATTCTTTAGTATGTCCAAGGAACTAAGAAATTCGGGGTGCACTACAGAGCTAGTTCCTCACTTCAACTAGCTGGATTTTCTGATTCAGATTGGGCCAGTGATCTAATTGACAGAAAGTCAACATCAGGTTTTGTCTTCATGTTTGATGAATGTCCCATTTTCTGGTCAAGTAAGAAATGACACACCAACTCACTTTCATTATCAGAGGCCGAATACAGGGCAGCAGTTAATGCTGCAACACAGTGTGTTTGGTTGTGGGGAATTCTCTGGGAGTTTGGTGTCACAATTGATTCTCTAACCAACATTTGGTTGGATAATAAGAGTGACATAAAGATATATAATGATCCAGTACAGAGGCATAGGAAAAATAACATATAGATACACATGCATTACATTCGGGGCTTAGTGCATGACAGCGTGATCTCACTGCAGTATTGCCCATCCACTAAGCAAACTCCTGACATTTTTACCAAGGATTTCACTGAGAAGACATTTACTTACCTGATATATTTGATTGGGGTGAGTGAGGGAAATTAAATTGCTGTTATATTATTGCAGGTCCAACTCCATGTCCATTCTCGAGGGAATGTTTTTCCCATGAGATTTTCCTTCTTTCCTCGGTTCACATGGACAAATAAAAATTGTAATTTCTGATTATGTACTTGAGGTGACTTGAGCCATTGTTACCAAGGCATTCATCATTTTGTGAGAATACTTAGTTTTTGGATTAAGGGAGGGTGTTATAACAGTAATCCATCATTAGTACCTTATTTACACTAATTAGTCAATATTATTGCTTTTTAAGCTTTAATACACTATGAGGTAGACTAGGGGTGCTTAGGTGGACATATGTTATGTCAATTTGAGGTTCTATGACCCACATGGGTACTCCAACATAGTCAACTAGCCACATATGCACACCCGTCATTTCTGGTGTGCTCCCATTCATTGAATGTGGACATGCAAGTTGACTTGGAGCACTAGAGTGGGATTTTGCCCAAATTTGGCTTGATTTGGTGCAATTAATGTTGCATTGAGACTCTAAACCATCCCATTTTCCACACCCACACTGTCCAAGGTGTAATCGTTGAACCAAAACACATCAGCCATGCCACTTCAATAATTTGTGTCCATTTGGAGCGATTTGGGATGAGATTGTGCCACCTATGGGGGTTTGATGCCAATTTGGAAATTTTAGGTTATTTACTCAGAATTGGCTTCCAAATCCATTCAAAAATCTTATGATTTATTTACAAATCTATTAATAACAATTTCATAGTTAGACAGTCCAAAATTATCTTGTTTCCAGCTATCATTGTGTGTAATTTATCTGTAATTTGATGGTTTTTGCTGAATCTTGCACCCAAATTTGAACCTCACTAATGCTCCTAGATTCTCCTATGGTTTGAAATACTTACTTTTTGGATCAAATTTCTTACAACATCATTTCCCTTATCAAGCATAAATAAGATTATAATCAAATAAACAAATTAAAATGTCAAACAGTCAAGGCATCAAGACCTCTAATAGGTCTGAGCTATTTTATAAATAAAAATTAATACAAACAAATTATCTTATACTTATAGAAAAATCATTAAAAACAAAATAAAAAGCTAAATTAAAACCAATGAAGACCCCTCAAGGTGTTTATGTATTTATTAAGAACCAAGTCATAAACAAAATGATTCCTCATACATTAAAGAAATCCTTAAATCAAACCTACAACCCAAATATCAAGACCATCTAATGGTCTAAAGGTATAAACAATAATTCACATGAATCTGTTTGCATGTTTAATAAAACTAACTATTTTAATAACTTACAAACTACCTTACGAGAATCGTATGCCATAACGAAAGTCCCAACAAATAAATAAACCATAATACTATGTACAACACTCATTAAATGTAGCATAAACACATAGAGGTCACACGATCCATGCCTATAGGTGTATTCCCAAATTAAACCCATACATTTATAAACATTGCAACCATAGCGACCCAGGATCGATTCCTGCTGAGTCTTTTATTCACTATTAAGTTTTCTACCAATGCTGTATAATTTTAACTTAAAGGCATGATATTATCAATTACACAGATAATAAATAAAATACATCTAATCTCTACAAAGTGGTCGAAAGACCCATTTATATATACACTCTGTAACTATAGCCCTTATCCCTATACATTAACAAAGCATTTAAACCCTTTATCTCCAACCCTGTCAATGTTATGTGAATAAAAACGACACCCATTGAAGGGTTACATCCACAGTCAAAGACTCTTATACAAAGGGTAACCATAAGCATGGATTAAAATATAATAACAACAATCCATTCATCTAACTACATAGCCGTAGTGTAAATGGAGGGAATTCCCTTGCCATTCATGGCATGGCTCCAAAGGCCAACAACACAGTACCAATTACATATATGAAATTAAACAAAGAATTGCGAATCCACACAGTCCAACTAATAAGATTCATAACCACAAAATCAACAAAGTATGCCAATGCTGTAAATATATAAATGTAACCATTATAAAATCCAATAAGGAACTACATAGTTGTATCACCTCGGCCTTGCACCATTGCAAGCAAGGGTGCTGCCATCATTACTCAGAACTTAACCAAAATTACAGACAGAGCCTATCCAATCTTTTGAAGCCACATGACTTTACAGAGTTCTGTTTCATAAAACATGAATACCATAGTCCCCCCCAAGTAATTACACGCATCCTTGATGCTTTACATATTCACTATACAGACAGTCCCTTTCCCACAAAGGAAACCATTGAAACCATAACCCAACATTCACACCATTATGAGTTTTAAACTCAGTCACGACAACCATGCAAGAGGGGGAGCAAGTTATAAATATTGTATAGTGGGGCTTACCCATAATGGGTATGGAACTGCCTTAGAATGACCCATTATCCATGACCCCATCCCTTCAAACCCTATACCTACAAACATAGAAGAAAACCATGATAACGAATACGTTTTGAACCCAAAACTAATCCAACGAAACAAACACTGTTAAACCTATGTGGAATACATACCTTCCATCACATCCACCCTTCCAAGCTCCACTCCAAAACACAATGCATAGGTAGAGCTCACACAACCCTGCTGCAAATGATCCCAACCAACGTGTGAACCAAGCCCTAATATTGAGGCCCACACATTTCGATGAACACTAATGTTGCCACCCTGGCCTCCATCAACCAAATTCGAAACCCACATTGTATAGTTTATATCATCCTTTAAACACAGAGCTAAGTATTGATCAACTTGCCATGTAAAATATACATTGAATAACATAGGGTTAGCCATATTCCATGGCATATGAAATATGCCATGGAAGGGATAATGGTATGGTTTTAAAAGGTTACACCAAGACTATATCAAAACATGAACCAAGTTATAACATATCAATACCATATAAAAGTGTGCCACATAAATAATAAGTGTTGTAGTACCAAGTCACTATTGCAGAATCCATAGGAGTAACCAATAATAGCTTGTGCAACATAGGCTAGTAAACCATTTAGCCTTCTATAAATATCATCTAACAACCATCATATTGGCACTAGGATATATCTATAAAAATGAGTACTAGCGACGGAACGAAAAACCAAGGTATGTTAAGCTTATATAGGCTGTTTCTTTCACCAAGTGCACCTATACGCAAAATGGGAAGAAATGAATTAGTTTGTAAGAACTAAGTAAGCTCGACGTAACAAGTAGAAAATAGTTACCTCTTAGGTGTTACAAGGGAAACTAGTCCCACCACTCCACCCCTTTTTCAAAAATAAGTTAAGTCAGAATATTTTATACCACAGTAATCAAATGTTATAAACAATGAATATGTAATTGAAACAACTAACATACATGTAAATGCGTAACCATAGATCAAGATAGTAAGTAACATCACGAAAACATAAGTATCACATTAATAACCATATTAGAAAATATGAAAGAAGGACATAAGAGCAACTTATGACAATACATCATAGTAAAACAAGAACGACACCTTCCATACAAGTATAAATAATGTCTAGCTCGGGAAGTAAATGACTAGCCTAATAAAAAAATTATTTTATTTTCAATTTTGGAGACATTACAACCTTACATAGTAAAAAAACCTTAACCAAATCATTCACCATTACAACACTGAGCTCAAAGCTCTGTTAAAAACATCTATACACAGAGGTAACAATTCAAGCATGTTTCTATAGGGCTTACCTGTGAAGGGTATTCGTTGACAGCCTGGTAGACACCAAGACCCGCGAATGGAAACTATGTTACTTGTAAAAAGGAACAAAGGCCAGTTACAAGTATGCCAATCCTCCATATGAAAAAACAAAGTAATAACTCTACAAGCCCAAGTGGAGAGCATACTTTCCAAATGCGCAGGGAGAGCTAGTCCTCCACACATTGACAAAACCAAAGAATCGAACATAGCATACCCACAATAGTGACAAATGAATTCTTAATCCATGACAGACCAATAATAGGGTCTTAGTATTCCCATCCCAAGGAGCATTTACTATGCCACCATGTCCACCACCAACACCGTGAATTTTCCCTCATGCCTATAGTTTAAAAACCCCAATGCATTTTGGTGTTGTAAATACGATTTATGTTGGGACCACCACCCATATCTTCGTTCTCATAAGTTAATCCAAGGTTCATGGCATATGGAATATGCCATGAATGGGTCTTCATATATATATCATATGGCATATAAACTTTAATACCATATGGATAAGTCTTATGAATTAATCCCTTCAGATTTTAGCATAAACACATTCCAATCATATGTTTTAAACACTAAGCATAGGAATACAAGTTATCAAGTCCTAAGCCACACAAATAATGTTAACCAAATAGACATAGTTCCGATAAACCCCAACTATGCGTAAACAATAATGGAAATAGTAGTAGTAAGATTTGCTACGATATGACTTTATTCCTTTTTCCTTCAAAAAACAATGGCGTAGTATAGCATAGGTAGCATGCCAAGTTTAAACAGTCGTAGCAAGTTTTCACCAGCTAATGAACCTACACAAAATGAAGAGAGGTTGCATTAGTTCAACATGAACTACGTAAACCTTGTAACATCAAGTAAAACCGGTTACCTCTCCAAGTGATCCTATAAGGGATACAAGTCCCTCCACTCAATCCCTTAACAATTACAAGTTAAGTCAGGACTTTCCATAAACAAATGAAAAAATATTATAACCAGGAAGTAAGCTATAACTGAACAAACACACTCACATGCAAGATAATAAATAATCAATGAACAATGTAATCATCTAAATGAGATCAATTAACATAAACACATTATAGATATACATTAGTAACCACATCAGGAAAACATCTAGAAATAGTAAGAACATCTTACGTCACTTCGATGTAGAAAACAAGGATCGACATATTCCCTGGAAGATCAGTTAATGCCCAGTTCAAGTAGTAATTAACTAGCCTAATAATTTTTATTTTTATTTTTCAAATTTTGGGTACATTACAAGTGGTATTAGAGCCCAGTTTCAACACTAAGGGACCTAATGGGCATGCCAGACACTTGCTACAAAAAATAAAGTATGTGAGAGATTTTGTTAACTAACATAAAATTTTCTCGTTATTAAAATTTACAATTGCAGGATTAAAAGAATAGTTCAAATCATGAACACAGAAGAAGACAACAGCTAGAAAGGAAATTTGAATACCCCCACATAGGAATCAATACTAGTGGTTGAACTAAATTATGATATACTGAAAACCATACAAAGTCTTCAAGCAGACCTACATAGTTTCAAGGATGATAATATGAATGAAAGAAAGGAAGAACAAGCAATTAATCAAGTGTTGATGCAGAACATGATGGGAGGAATCCTGCAGGGAAAACCTTCTCATTCAACCAACATGTTCAAGAAATAATTCTATCATAAGTGGGCCAACAACTTGAGAGAATAAGGAAAAGAAGAACATACCCCAGAACCTTTAGAATGAGATTGTCATAGTCCTTCTAGTGACGATTATCTTTCTCCTTGCAGAAAGAAATAGATAAATGATGAGAATCTTCAGGGAGAGTTAGAGAAGATAAAATCCCCAACCTATGAAGGAGATATGAACACACGGGAGAAAGATGAAGAATGTATTCTAGGTATGAGAAAATATTTTCGAGTACATAACTACTCTAGTGAGATGAAGACCCGTCTAGCCATCTATAATTTAAATGGAAAAGAAGCTAGATGGTGGAGAGACCTAAAGCATACCAAGAAAGATGAGGTAAGAGAAATCAGATGGAGTAAATTCTGCAATTTTTTTTAGGAGAAATACATTTTGAAAAGGTTTTTTGACATAAATGTGAAACAATTTCACGAATTAAGCATGGGTTCCATGACTATGGATGCTTTCATTAACATATTTTTAAATCTGTTACATTATGTTCCTTACATAAAGGACGAGAAAGTGAAAATACAAAAGTGTTTAGGATGTCTTCCTCCCAACTTTCTGGAGAATATTTAATTTGAAATTCCTAAAACATTGGACACCACCCTACATAAAGCTAGGTTTTGTTATGAGCATGGAAAACTAAGACAATAAATATCAACCAAATCAAAGATAGGTCCAGGAACTATTTGGACAACTGCAAACCAGGTTTCAACCCACCACCTTACAGAAAACATAAAAAAATATTTCTAGCCAATAAGAACTTCAATAGAATAGGTACAATGCCATATGTACCAGCCCCAAATGCTAACAAACCCGTAATGTCCCAAAAAAGTTGAAAATAATTTTTTTTATAGGCTAGTAAAAAATACCTAGACGAAACATTATTCACTTGCAGAACTATATCGTACACTTCATGTACAACTATTTACTCGTAAGCCGTTCTTATGTTCTATCATTTACTTTCAGCCATTATTATTAATGTGTTTTACTTACGATGTCGTACTGCTGTTTACTGCTTAGTATTATGTTTATACTTATGTCCCTTATGTGTTGTTACTGGATTTAAATTCTTTGTCCTTTCTGCATAGTCGCACTTATTAATTATAAATTCCTAAATTAACTTTGTTTGTGGAAACAAAGTGGGCAGAGTGGCAGGACTCATTCTCACATGATGGTTTGATAGGTAAAGGTGTTTACTTGTTCGCAGGATTACTTAGTTCTCTAAACTAAGGAACCTAATTTACTTCATATGCAGTTCATACTTTGCGATGGGGTCTTGTTTAAAGAGTACTGGAAGTCTTGGTTCTAAATAATCCTACTACTGGTTGAATTTGGTTCTTTGCTGACTCAGAATTATAACCATGTAAAATACTGCTCTTGTCAATTTAGCTATCACCGCTAAATTTCCTGTAGACTACTTATGCTTCATCATAGTTTTGTATCTCATCGTTTATATCTTAGTAGATTTTACGTTCTACATTTATTTTATTAAAACTATTAACATCTCTTATGTTTTCTATTTGCAGATTATTATCTTGGCCTAAAAACAGACCTTTAATTTTTATGAGGGTTAAATGTTAACATGGCATATTACATATGCCATGTTCACTAAGCATTAAGCTTAGGAAAATTCACATTGTATTAAGTTAACGATTTTAAGCCTATGGTTTACATGTTATGTTTAATATGTAAGCCTTGTGTGTAGAGCTCTGTCTGCCGGGCAGAGCACTCAATCAATCTTTCACTTTCACAGAGAAGAAAAATATCTATTTCAACATCAGATTTTTTTTTTTCATTTAAATTTTGTGCAGTAAAAGATGGTTTACTAGTGAAATACCTCGAATTTGCTTCGCTCTTGAATCTTGCTCCTGCTCCAGCTCCAGCTCCTGCTTTTCCCTCTCTTGCTCCTGAAGGAGCCTTATTGCCGGCTCCGATTTTCCACCCTGCCGACCAGCAGGTTTGCTGGCCCTAGGAAACCGACGGGTTTCCTAGCCCCCAAGCCCACGTACCAAAAAAAATGGATAGAAACCTCCTTTCCTCAGAGTACAAACTGACTGAGTAAATCCCCAAAGTTTTTCTCCTTTCCTCTCTATTCTTTCATAAAAATTTCTTCACTCCTTCTTCGTAAAAATCCCCCCCTCTGTTCTTCCGTAAAAACTCCCTTATACCTCCTTCCCTCCACCGCCATCCTTCTTCCACCGCCCTTCCTTCCACCGCCCCTTTTATTAATTTAAGTTATTATTTTTTCTTGGGTAGTGTAATAAAATTTCCGTTTGACATGTGTTAGTTTCTTTGAACGGTGTGTTTATTCCATCTAACCTAATGACCTAGAAATGGTTTACCTAAGTTTTATATGGAGCGGCGAAGTAATGACAGCAATAATAATTTTGTTTATTATTTATTAATAACTAAATAATAAATGTTTAATAATTAATCATTATAATTATCTATATTTCTCTGTTTATATTAATTAAAATCTCTTATTAATAATCATTAATTAATATGGGAATTACATACACCCATGCTTCAGGAAACTTCGTCCCGAAGTTATGGTCAAACATAGTGATACTAGGTACATTTATAGGTTTAAAGCAATTCACAATTACTTAGTTATCCTATCAACTATTTAAATATTTCGTACTAGCGTGCATGTGCGAGGTGTGCATGCATGGCCAGTACATGCACAGGCTGCACATGTACTATAGCAAAAACCCTTAAATTCTAACTGAGACAATAATATTTTATGCAACATGACCCATATACAGATATAATATGATTTCTTGTGACTTTTGGAGTTATTTAACAATTATGTTCTTATTAGTTAGTTAGTTAAGATTGGTACCTACCATCACTACTTCTAGTATCATAATTGCCCAACATTCAACCATAATAACTAAGATGTCCACCCATCCTAACCTACGTCCGCATCCTCCCTATCCTTCCTCTGCTAGTATAGAAGTGGATGTCGGCTTTACCGACTTGACCACATAAGAACCTGAGAGTGATAGCGTCGGCTAAACAGCGGACCTAGCCTCTCCTAGCAGGCATCCGACCGTCGTCATCACAACAACATGGGGAGCGTGTCTCAGCACGGCCCTCCCACGACCTCGGGTACCCGACCGTCGTCATCACAACAACATGGGGAGCGTGTCTCAGCACTGCCCTCCCACGACCTCGGGTATCATAAAAGCATAGGGTGGAACAAATCCATCCCTCTCAACATTCTGGGCTACATACCCTATCAAACATACTTTGCTGCTATCCAGTTTATTTGGTACGTGTCATCGTATCAGTTTTTGGCAATAAGGCTCTTCTT
>LPNX010276137.1:0-21280 GCA_001517045.1 Pseudotsuga menziesii
ACATTAAGATGTCCAACTAGGGCATTTTCCCCCTCCTTGATGTACCCATTAAGAAAACTTTTGAAGTCATACACTTTGTCAATAAGTTTAGGTGGAAACACCCATTTTTTTTCTATTGTGCGATATGTATCCACCATCTAGAGTCAGCTTTCGTTCTTAAAACATTGCACAAATGAAGAAAAATGGGTGTTTCCTCCTAAACTAGGTGAAGAATATATATCTAGGTAAAGAATATATATCTTTACTTTTCAAGTTGGAAGACATTCTTCCATAGGTTCCATCTATGTCTTCATGGGTGTGCCCCACAAGCAAGAACCCAACCTCAATAGTGATGAAGACATCAAGTGCAGTTAATAGTGATAGAAACATGAAAACATAACGATTCTTATTATCACTAGCTGCATTGTCCAACTGTAACAACAAATGTGGAGGAAGAGGTTTAAAATCAAGATTTTGATTTTTTGAGCTTCCATTTAAATATAGGAAAGCATCCTTTTACACTCTACATTTTGAGTAAATAGAGTTTTGAGATAATGCATTTGAAATTGTGTTTCTTGAACTTCCACTCTCATAAAGAAAATCACCATACATATCAAGGTGTGGGTCTTCAAGGTCCCTCAAGCACTTTGCAAGAGATGTAATGGTAACATGTGATCCCATGTGTACATATGGTAGGGAGAAATGACCAAAACCTCATGTTCTATGTCCATGTGTTAGCATACCTTTCAACGACAAACCCAAGTTTGTTCATGCAACAGATTTTGATTTTACACATAATTCATTTTCACCTAACATTTCACCCTCAACCATGTCATACTCACGGACATTAACTATGATCCCTTTGGCAATGCACATGCTTGTTCCCATGCATTCATGTGTAAGAGAAACCTTTTTACATGTGAATGTAAGCTTATATTGGGGAGTATTTACTAGATGATCATGACAATGAGTTTCCAAATTTGCTTTTGGCCAAATCTCATAAGATCCCAATGCACCCCCTAGTGTATTCTCAAATCATGTTGGATGTGGCAAGAGAGCATCTGTTTTAACACCTTCTCAATGTTAACCACTATGGATAATTTATTTACCGTCCTTCCATGCACCTTATGACCAATCTTTGTATTGAATATGGAACTTTCACCCACCTTCAGTCCACATTGCGAAAGATCTACCTTGTCTCTAATAGAAAATGCAGAAGAGGCATTTGTACCTATACAACAAATTAAACAAACTTAGTATTTGCTCAAAAAAAACAAGCAATGTACTATAAAAAAAACTTAACATGTGCTTCAATATTTTGATTTACCTTTGTTATGCCTCAAATCTATCATCTTCCATGGATGTAAGTCCCCTTCATCAACATCTTCCACAATCAAATGTGGTTTGATGACATCAATTATCAAAACCATAACATATCCTACATTAAGCATATCTCCACCATAATGAGTTGTAGTCTCTGTAGATTCAACCCTTCCTAGTCCAATAACTTGACCATTAATTAGGAGGTCAACATAGTCCCCTCTTGTCAAAATTATATTTTCCATTATAACTGCTCTCAATTTATGTAACACATTCGAATTGTAGTTTGTAATTAAGGTTAAACCATACGAAGTGTATGTTCAAAAAAGTAATATAGTTGCAATAATTCAAATCTAGCTGAAGTTAACTTTAGTCCTTAAATCATTGCATGATGAGTGAAATTTAATGTGTTATCTCTCATAATGTATTTTCCATCTAACACAACCACGTTGTCATCAAGCACAATGCACCATGATGGAAATCTAGTTGGAGTTAGCTTTCATAAGATAGTTTTCCATCTAACACAACCACATTATCATCAAATACATTACACCATGATGAAAATCTAGTTGGAGTTAGTGTTCCTCCTAACAAAATGGCACGATGAGTGAATCTCATGTGGGTTAGGTCATTACACCATAATGAAAATCTAGTTAGAATTAGTTTTCTATCTAACACAACCACATTGTCACATTGCACTGTGATGGAAATCTATCTGAAGTTAGTTTTCGACCTTAAACCATTGCACGATGAGTGAAATATAATGTGTGTTAGCTTTCATAATTTAGTTTTCCATTTAGCACAACCACATTGTCATCAATCAAAATGTACTATGTTGGAAATCTAGCTAGAGTTAGCTTTCATTCTTAAAACGTTACACAATGAGTAATAGCTAATGTGTATTAGCTTTTGTAAGGTAGTTTTCCATCTAACACAGCCACATTGTCATCAAATACAATACACTATGATGCAAATCTAGCTAGAGTTAGATTTCCTTCTAAAAACATGGGACGATGAGTGAAAGCTAATATGTGTTAGCTTTCATAAGGTAGTTTTCCATCTAACAAAACCACATTGTCATCGATCACATTGCACCATGATGGAAATCTAGCTGGAGTTAGGTTTCATCCTTAAATCATTGCACGGTGAGTGAAATCAAATGTGTGCTAACTTTCATAATGCAGTTTTCCATTTAGCACAACCACATTTTCCTCAATCACAATGCACGAGATGGAAATCTAGCTAGAGTTAGCTTTCGTTCTTAAAAAATTGCACGGTGATTAAAGCTAATGTATGTTAGCTTTCATAAGGTAGTTTTCCATTTAACACAGTCACATTGTTATCAAATACATTACACCATGATGGAAATCTAGTTGGAGTTAGTTTTCTTTCTAACAACATGGCACTATAAAGAAAATCTTATGTGTGTTACCTCATTACACCATGATGGAAATCTAGCTGGAGTTAGTTTTCTTTCTAACAACATGGCACTATAAAGAAAATCTTATGTGTGTTACCTCATTACACCATGATGGAAATCTAGCTGGAGTTAGTTTTCCTTATAACAACATGGCACTATAAGGAAAAGCTTATGTGTGTTACCTCATTACACCATGATGGAAATCTAGCTGGAGTTGGCTTTCATTTTAACAACATGGCACGATGAGTGAAAGCTAATGTGTGTTAGCTTTCATAAGGTAATTTTCCATGTAACACAACCACATTGTCATCAATCACATTGCACTATGTTGGAAATCTAGCTGGAGTTAGATTTCATCCTTAAATTGTTACACGGTGAGTGAAATCTAATGTGTATAAGCTTTCATAGTGTATTTTTCCATCTAGCACAACCACATTATCATCAATCACAATGCACCATGATGGAAATCTAGCTAGAATTAGCTTTCGTTCTTAAAACATTGTACGATGAGTAAAGCTAATGTTTGTTAGCCTTCATAAGATAGTTTTCCATCTAACACAGCCACAGTTTCATCAAATACATTACACCATGATGGAATTCTAGCTAGAGTTAGTTTTCCTTATAACAGCATGGCACTATCAGGGAAAGCTTACGTGTGTTAGCTCATTACACCATGATGGAAATCTAATTGGAGCTAGCTTTCCTTTTAACGGCATGGCACAATGAGTGAAAGCTAATGTGTATTAACTTTCATAAGGTAGTTTTCCCTGTAACATAACCACATTGTCATCAATCACATTGCGTTGTGTTGGAAATCTAAATGAAGCTAGATTTTATCCTTAAATCGTTGCACGGTGAGTGAAATCTAATGTGTGTAAGCTTTCATAGTGTAGTTTTACATCTGGCACAACCACATTGTCATCAATCACAATGCACCATTATAGAAATCTAGTTGGAGTTAGTTTTCATTCTTAAAACATTACAGGGTGAGTAAAACCTAATGTTTGTTAGCTTTTATAAAGTAGTTATCCATCTAACACAGTTACATTGTCATCAAATACATGACACCATGATGAAAATATAGCTAAAGTTAGCTTTCCTTCTAACATGGCACTATGAGTGAAAGCTTATGTGTGTTAGCTTATTACACCATTACGAAAATCTAGCCAGAGTTAGTTTTTTTTTAACAACATGGTACGATGAGTGAAAGATAATGTGTGTTCCACATTGCCACATTGCACCGTGATGGAAATATAGTTGGAGTCAGCTTTCAATCTTAAATCGTTGCACGATGCGTGAAATATGATGTGTGTTAGCTTTCATAATATAGTTTTTCATTTAGCACAACCACGTTGTCATCAATCAAAATGCACCATGTTGAAAATCTAGCTAGAGTTAGCTTTCATTCTTAAAACGTTGCACGATGAGTAATAGCTAATCTGTGTTAGCTTTTGTAAGGTAGTTTTCCATCTAACACAGCCACATTGTCATCAAATACATTACACCATGATGCAAATCTAGCTGAAGTTATCTTTTCTTCTAACAACATGGCATGATGAGTGAAAGTTAACGTGTGTTAGCTTTCATAAGGTAGTTTCCATCTAACACAACCACATCGTCATTGATCACATTGGACCGTGATGGAAATCTAGCTGGAGTTATCTTCCATCCTTAAATCATTGCACGGTGAGTGAAATTTATTGTGTGTTAGCTTTCATGATAATGTAGTTTTCCATCTAGCACAACCACATTATCATCAATCACAATGCACCATGATAGAAATTTAGCTAGAGTTAGCTTTCATTCTTAAAACATTGCACGGTCAGTAAAGCTAATGTCTGTTAGCTTTAATAAGGTAGTTTTTCATCTAACACAACCAAATTGTTATTAAAATACATTACACCATGATGTAAATCTTCCTAGAGTTAGCTTTCCTTCTAAAACATGGCACTATAAGGGAAAGCTTATGTGTGTTAGCTTATTACACCATGATAAAAATCTAGTTGGAGTTAGTTTTTCTTTTAACAACATGGCACGATGAATGAAATCTAATGTATATTAGATTCCATAAGGTAATTTTCCATGTAATACAACCACATTGTCATCTAGCACATTGCACCGTGTTGGAAATCTAGATGGAGTTAGCTTTCATCCATAAACCATTGCATAAAGAGTGAAATCTAATGTGTGTAAGATTTCATAGTGTATTTTTCCATCTAGCACAACCACATTGCCATCAATCACAATGCACCATGATGGAAATCTAGCTGGAGTTAGCTTTCATTCTTAAAAAATTGCAGAGTGAGTAAAGATATTGTATGTTAGCCTTCATAAGGTAGTTTTCCATCTAACAGAGCAGCATTGCCATCAAATACATTACACCATGATGAAAATCTAGTCGGAGTTAGCTTTCATTTTAACAACATAGAACTATAAGGGAAAGCTTATGTGTGTTAGCTCATTGCACCATGATGAAAATCTAGCTGGAGTTAGCTTTTCTTTTAACAACATGGCAAGATGAGTGAAAGCTAATGTGTGTTAGCTTTGATAAGGTAGTTTTCCATGTAACACAAACACATTGTCATCAATCACATTGTGTTGTGTTGGAAATCTAACACTGCCACATTGTCATCAATTACATTACACCATGATGGAAATCTAGCTAGAGTTAGCTTTTCTTCTAACATGGTACTATGAGTGAAAGCTCATGGGTGTTAGCTCATTACACCATTTTGAAAATCTAATTGGAGTTACCTTTCTTTTTAACATGGAAGGATATGTGAAAGCTAATGTGTGTTAGCTTTGATAAGGTATTTTTCTATCTAACACAATCAAATTGTCACATTGCACCGTCATGGAAATCTAGCTGGAGTTAGCTTTCAACCTTAAATCATTGCACAGTGAATGAAATCTAATGTGTCCTAACTTTCATAATGTAGTTTTCCATTTAGCACAACCATGTTGTCATCAATCAAAATGCACCATGTTGGAAATCTAGCTAGAGTTAGCTTTCGTTCTTAAAATGTTGCACGATGAGTAATAACTAATCTATGTTAGCTTTCGTAAGATAGTTTTCCATCTAACACAGCCACATTGTCATCAAATACATTACACCATGATGCAAATCTAGCTAGAGTTAGCTTTCATTCTAACAACATGGCATGATGAGTGAAAACTAATGTGTGTCAGCTTTCATAAGGTAGTTTTCCATCTGACACTACCACATTGTCATCGATCACATTGCACCGTGATGAAAATCTAGCTGGAGTTAGCTTTCATCCTTAAATCATTGCACGGTGAGTGAAATCTAATGTGTGTTAGCTTTCGTAATGTAGTTTTCCATCTAGCACAACCATATTGTCATCAATCACAATGCACCATGATGGAAATCTAGCTAGAGTTAGCTTTCATTCTTAAAACATTGCACGGTCAATAAAACTAATGTCTATTGGCTTTCATAAGGTAATTTTCCATTTAACATAACCACAATGTTATCAAATACATTACACTATGATGGAAATCTAGTTGGAGTTAGCTTTCCTTCTAACAAAAATGCACTATAAGGGAAAGCTTATGTGTGTTAGCTCATTACACCATGATGGAAATCTAGCTGGAGTTAGCTTTCATTTTAACAACATAGCACAATGAGTGAAATCTAATGTGTGTTAGCTTTCATAAAGTAGTTTTCCATGTAACATAACTAGATTGCCATCAAGCATGTTGCACGGTGTTGAAAATCTAGCTAGAGTTAATTTTCATCCTTAAATCGTTGCACGAAGAGTGAAATATAATATGTGTAAGCTTTCATAGTATATTTTTCCATCTAGCACAACCACATTGTCATCAATCACAATGCACCATGATGGAAATCTAGTTGGAGTTAGCTTTCGTTCTTAAAACATTGCACGATGAGTAAAGCTAATGTCTGTTAGCCTTTATAAGGTAGTTTTATGTCTAACATAGCGACATTATCATCAAATACATTACACCATGATGGAAATCTCATTGGAGTTAGCTTTCCTTCTAACAACATGGCACTAAAAGGGAAAACTTATGTGCGTTAGCTCATTACATCAAGATGGAAATCTAGCTGGAGTTAGTTTTCCTTTTAATAACATGGCACAATGAGTCAAAGCTAATGTGTGTTATCTTTCATAATGTAGTTTTCCATGTAACACAACCACATTGTCATCAATCACATTGCGTCGTGTTGGAAATCTAGCTGCAGTTAGCTTTCATCCTTAAATTGTTGCACGGTGAGTGAAATCTAATGTGTGTAATCTTTCATAGTGTAGTTTTCCATCTAGCACAGCCACATTGTCATCAATCACAATGCACCATGATGGAAATCTTGCTGGAGTTACCTTTCATTCTTAAAACATTGCACGGTGAGTAAAAGCTAAGGTTTGTTAGCTTTCATAAGGTATTTTTTCATTTAACACTGCCACATTGTCATCAAATACATTACACCATGATGGAGATCTAGCTAGAGTTAGCTTTCCTTCTAACATTGCACTATGAATGAAATCTTATGTGTGTTAGCGCATTACACCATTATGAAAATCTAGCTGGAGTTAGTTTTTTTTTTAACAACATGGCACGATGAGTGAACTTATCATTACCAAGTGGATTTGTCATTATGTCAATAGTTTCCTCTGTTGTAGGACAATAATAAAGGAAAATGTCTTGATTATCAACCAACTATTTGATGTAATTGTGATGAACTTCAATATGCTTAGTTATGGCATGATAGACTGAATTTTTCACCATTTTGAGAGCACTCTAATTGTCGCAGAAAAGTGAGGTTAGCACTGCTTGGTCAAGTTGAAGATGAACCAATATTCTTCATAACCACATTGCCTCACAACCTCTATTGAAGTCTACCTTGTATTTTATGTCAATGGAGGATAAGGCAACTGTAGGTTGTAGCTTACTTTGCCATGGAATTGCCTTCCTAAACCAAGAGTGAACACATAACCTGTTTTTGACTTCCTTGTATCAAATCATCCAACCCAATTCAAATCAATATGCTCTGCTATCATGGAGTCAATAGATCCCTAATATAGAATTCCAAAGTCAAGGGCCCTTTGAATATTGACGGACTCATTTTGCAACTTGCCAATTTAACTCTTCAGGATTAGACATGAATTGAGAAAGAGACAAAGCACTGGAAAACATAGATCCGATTGGGTGGTAGTAAGATAAATCAAACTATCAACCAATTGCCAATACAATGACTCGTTGACTAGTGGTGAGTCTGTGTAAGCCGAGAGTTTTATGCCAACTTCCATAGNGTTTGTGTAAGCTGAGAGTTTTATGCCAACTTCCATAGGTGTAGATGTAGGATTAAATTCAGTCATTCAGAATTTTTTGAAGAGTGCTTTGGCATACTTGACTTGTGATAAAAATATAGTGTGCTTATATTGCAAAAATGCTACACCTAAACAATAATGAAGGAGGCTTTAATAAGTAATTTAAAAAATAGATCAAATATCAAATTTCACCTGTTGAATCTTGTTGGCACTTGTTTTGGTGATGGGAAGACCGTCAACATAGACAAAATAACTTCACTATATCATNCACCTGTTGAATATTGTTGGCACTTGTTTTGGCGATGGGAAGACTGTCAACAGAGACAAAATAACTTCACTATATCATCGTCATTGTTTATGACGTAGCAAGTGGGCTCATAATAGGTTTTTCTAATTCTAGAATCTCGAAGGTATCGATCAAGTTTGAAATACGAGGCTTGAGGAGCGTGCTTGAGTCCATACAAGGACTTTACATCAAGGAACTTTTAACATCCATCTGTATATCTTCCATCCAGAATGAGCAGAAATGGAGATAACTTGTCGAAAAGTTACCATTTTCATTATGGGTGCAAAGGTTTCTTCATAGTCCACCCCTTCATCTTGTGCATATTCTTTGGTGACAAGACAATCTTTGTATTTGTCCAAAGAACCATCTGATTTATATTTGACATTAAAAATCCATTTACAACGAATTGCTTTCTTCCCTAAAGGCAATGTAGACAACACCCAAGTCTTGTTTTTCATCTATGCATCATATTTCACTTTCATGGCAGCCTTCAATTAAATTTTTCCTTTCGAATCTTCAAATGTGCTAGGTTCAAATACCTGGCACAAAATCAATAGAAGTGAGAGCAAAATTTACCTGCTCACTGCCTCACACAATTTGTTTCCTCAATAGTGTAGTTTGTCCTTTTAGTACCTTTGGCAACTCATCTTCTCAATATCCTTCCATCATGGTATAATACCACTTCCATTTCCTTTATTTCCCCTCTTGATCTTGTTGTGAAGATCAAGAATCCCTCTCTGTTGTGAAGATTGAGAATCCCCCTCTTCTTAACCAAACCCCTCCTGAAGGGTCATAGTCCCTCAACCTCAAATTAAACTATAACAAACTGCTTGGTTCAACATTTCATCAAGTCTGGTATTTGTAATCTTTTCTTTAGAAAAATGGCAAGTGTGCCTGCTTTACCCTGTATTTATCCATGGATCCAATGAGTTGCTTCCAATAAAGTCACTATGCACATCATTATGTCGCTTATCTTTTGGAATTACTATGAATTTAATAAAGGACATTCACTAGTAATCAAAACTACATTCAATCATCATTTCTCAAGGGCATGACCTCCGATTGCACTAAACTCCTACCATGAGGTATAAAATTAGATCTAAGAGATGGGTTTCAGTGTTTGAATTACATAACAAATAGGATCTCTATATCTGCTTCACCAGCTTTTTTTCTTTCAGTTAATAGAGGATAAACACAACATTGAGAGATTCACATTGCGTTTTTGTTGTTCATAATTTCAAGCAGTGTGAGTTGATAGCTTACTTTGCCATGAAATTGCCTTCCTAAACCAAGAGTGAACACATAACCTGTTTCTGACTTCCTTGTATCAACTCATCCAACCCAATTCAAATCAATATGCTCTGCTATCATGGAGTCAATAGATCCCTGATATAGAATTCCAAAGTCAAGGGCCCTTTGAATATTAACGGACTCATTTTGCAACTTTCCAATGTAACTCTTCAGTATTAGAAATGAACTGAGAAAGAGACAAAGCACTGCAAAACATAGATCCGATTAGGTGGTAGTAAGATAAATCAAACTATCAACCAATTGCCAATACAATGACTCGTTGACTAGTGGTGAGTCCATGTAACCTGAGAGTTTTATGCCAACTTCCATAGGTGTAGATGTAGGATTAAATTTAGTCATTCAGAATTTTTTGAAGAGTGTTTTGGCATACTTTACTTGTGATAAAAATATAGTGTGATTATATTGCAAAAAATGCTACACCTAAACAATAATGAAGCAAGCTTTAATCAGTAATTTCAAAAATAGATCAAATATCAAATTTCACCTGTTTAATCTTGTTGGCACTTGTTTTGGCGATGGGAAGACCATCAACATAGACAAAATAACTTCACTATATCATCATCATTGTTTATGACGTAGCAAGTGGGCTCATAATAGGTTTTTCTAATTCTAGAATCTCTAAGGTATCAATCAAGTTTGAAATACGAGGCTTGAGGAGCCTGCTTGAGTCCATACAAGGACTTTACATCAAGGAACTTTTAACATCCATCTATATATCTTCCATCCAAAATGAGCAGAAATGGAGATAACTAGTCGAAAAGTTACCATTTTCGTTGTGGAGGCAAAGGTTTCTTCATAGTCCACCCCTTCATCTTGTGCATATTCTTTGGCGATAAGACAATCTTTGTATTTGTCCAAAGAACCATCTGATTTATATTTGACATTAAAAATCCATTTACAACGAATTTCTTTCTTCCCTAGAGGCAATGTAGACAACACCCAAGTCTTGTTTTTCATCTATGCATCATATTTCACTTTCATGGCAGCCTTCAATTCAAGTTTTCCTTTCGAATCTTCAAATGTGCTAGGTTCAAATACCTGGAACAAAATCAATAGAAGTGAGAGAAAAATTTCCTGCTCACTGCCTCACACAATTTGTTGCCTCAATAGTGTAGTTTGTCCTTTTAGTACCTTTGGCAACTCATCTTCTCAATATCCTTCCATCATGGTATAATACCACTTCCATTTCCTTTGTTTCCCCTCTTGATATTACTGTGAAGATCAAGAATCCCTCTCTGTTGTGAAGATTGAGAGTCCACTTTCATTATAATATGTGATTTGCCTAACCTGCATCTTTATATATGAATCATACTGTATATTGGAAGAATATTTGTTAACAGGTTGAAGGAGGAATTATCCTGGAGATTGTAGAAGTGGAGCAAAGAGGAAGGAGTTAGCTTGGATCAACCTTCGTTCATTACAAGTAAGTTCCTGCTACTTCCCTATTTCCTATTTGTGCTTTTATAATAAAATTGTCTGCAAGGTCATAGTATGTTGGTAACCCCCAGACCTAGGTTATTAGGTGAATTATCCATTACAACAGAACTGGCGACTCTCCTAGGGATATAGGTAATGTATTTCATCATCAATCAAGGTATAATGAAACTAGGCAAACCTCAATCCATAAGTGTCCTTTTGTGTGCCGACCTGAGGGATGTCAGCACTCGGATGGAGAGGTGCCAATCAGCTGTATAACACCTGTTCTTAACCAAACCCCTCCTGAAGGGTCCTAGTCCCTCAACCTCAAATTAAACTATAACAAACTGCTTGGTTCAACATTTCGTCAAGTCTGGTATTTGTAATCTTTTCTTTAGAAAAATGGAAAGTGTGCCTTCTTTACCCTGTATTTATCCATGGATCCAATGAGTTGCTTCCAATAAAGTCACTATGCACATCATTATGTTGCTTATCTTTAGGAATTACTATGAATTTAATAAAAGACATTCACTAGTAATCAAAACTGCATTCAATCATCATTCCTCAAGGGCATGACCTCCGATTGCACTAAATTCCTACCATGAGGTATAAAATTAGATCTAAAAGATGGGTTTCAGTGTTTGAATTACATAACAAACAGGATCTCTATATCTGCTTCACCAGCTTTTCTTCTTTCAGTTAATAGAGGATAAACACAACATTGAGAGATTCGCATTGCGTGTTTGTTGTTCATAATTTCAAGCAGTGTGTGTTGATAGATTAACATATTTAGAGACCACTATTTTGATTGAGGTTTTCATTTTTAAAGCAAGGAAGTATGCTAGTTATTCTTGCTTAGGTAGGTAAAGAATTTTGGTGTGACCACTCTATGGAATCTGCATATGTACAACTTGAGAGGACCTAAAAGTTAAGCATGTGTATTTCCAGCTTGGAGGTCACAGGATTGAATGAGGAGTGGGGTAAGGTATGTATGCCTTCATAAACTTCGTAGTCAAATCATTTTGCAGAGAGGGTCCCTTGTCCCATAAACAAGGGCTCTCATAAATCAATTTGGTGGCCGTGGCCTTTGATAATTATTATATATGTAACTTTTATTTACATGCAAACTGATTTTAATGTAATATATGATGCATAATTTTTCCCAAAAAAGGTATAAGTTACTCTTTTTAAACTACAACTCACATAATATGGGAACATTTTCCCAAACCAAATAAATTGAAGTACATGTAACTACAACATCTCTAGCCAATACCAGAAGTCTAGCATGGCCCTTGCTATTACTGCAAATGTGAAACAAACCATGTACTACATGCAGTAGTAAGGTCAAGCCAGGATGCAACATGCAAGTATGAAATGCAACAAAACGTATAGATCACAATATCAAAGATGAGAGGGCATGCAGTGTTTCTTGCAAAGGTTCTCAATAATAGCCTAACTAGCCAAGACATTATTTTCAAAAGATGAGGGTTTATAGAAAGCTACTTAATTCATAAAAACTAAACTCTATCTCTCTAGTGCTTATCTTGAGTTCAGAATAAGCTAAATCCTAGTTCTACACTCTTTGTGCTTCTTAGCCAGAGCTGTAGTGCTGGGACTCTATGTAGTGCGAGTTAAAGAGGTAGGGATGGGAACTGCTAACAACTACTTTTTCACTAAAGAGCTAGTCTTATTTAGTAGGGGCATGCACCAGCGGCTTCTTATTCCACGGTGTGTTACACGGAACGAACAACTTAATTTCATTGTTTTTTCTTTTTCAATAAACGCCTAAAGAATCAATTTATACTATAAAAAACACCCCATATATATGATACTTGCATATCTACGTTGAACTTGTCCATACTAAATTGAATGTATGTCTCCTTTCCCTATGAAGCACAAGACCTCCGGACCAAAGGAAAAGAAAAAATAAGAAAATTACTTGCAAGTGCATATGACTAGGAAAAAGGAAAAAGTAAAACCTAGGTTAGGGAAACTATGCCCTTTAACATTGCCATTTCTGGAAGTTTATCTTTGAGAGGTATGCCCTTGCACTGAGGCCCACTTCCATCATATAGCCAAGAGGAGGAAGGAGAATAAAATAAGTGTAAACCATTGGTTAAACCAGAAGAGACATTGGTTGGAGCCATGTTGTTTACTAAGGTACAGGTTAATGAGGTAAGGCACAAAGTTAGTGGTGAGGATCTTTCCCAATAGCACAAAACCTTGTTCTACATGTATAGTTTTCATGGACTAAGCAAGTGTCCATCTATTGGTTTCATATTTAATTTTATTATAAATGGCAGGTTCGGTCAGGGCACGCACCAACAAAAATAAGTTTGGTTGGACAAGATGACAGCAACTTCCTCTCTAATTTTATATTTTTTTATTAATCAAACATTGTCTTTAGGGGTTTGTGGATGACATCACAATTGGGGAAATAAAAAGGAGCTTATTCTATTACTTCTTCACGCAGTACATGTTTTTCTGATAAAGGTTATGAGATTACCCCACCATGTTATACCAACTGTATGGGATTATTTTAATGCGTTATGTGTGTAGTGGATGGAATTTATTTATGGGGTGGGTAAATGGCTTAAGAACGAGTGCCTTACTGCTTAGTATACTCGAATATATCTATGTTTTACTTTTCCTTTCTATGTGAGACTCTGCATCTCTTCAACTTTCCGTAAGTTCCATAGAAGTTAGTTAAAATACTTGGTTAGACAAGAAAGATGACAAATTTATTATCATACTGGCATCTCTACGTTTTAACATACGATGATATCACATATATACATTTCACTTTGCCATTGTATGATCAAGACCTAGTCTCGACCTTATACCTTTTCTTTTTTTGCCACTTAGGTATGGGTATAGTCACTAGGTATGGGTATAGTCACAAAGCCAAGCACAAGACCATGCTTTAATTAGATTTTAATTTGACTTCTATGCACTCCTACTTTGTTTATAAACGAATAGTGTTTGCACTAAATATGCTTTTTTTGTTGGGGTATCCCAACCTAACTAAAGCCAAAAACAAAATTGAGCCACATCAACCATGGAGCCTTCGTAAACCACACATACCGTTGATTACCTCATTCCTTATCTACTTGTAGAGAACTTGTAATCAAGTGAAACCCTGGTCATATATAGTATGCAATACATGCGATAACACATAATGATAATGAACCTACTTACAACATGTGGATATTCCCCATGATCCCAAGTTATCATGAACCAAATCACAAAAATAAAAAGATAAAAAGCGTGTGGTACTTCCATAATAAAGATAAATACATCAGCAACATCATAGAATAAACCATAGAGAGATCACATCTCATCAGTATATGAAGCAGGAGGAATGGACTCTCAACCAACAACCTTTTCCAGTACCTTGACCATATTGCACACTAGGAGGACACCCTAAAAGTGCCTATTATTCTATTTTTGTGGAGGAAAAGCTTTTTAATTATTGGATTTTAGATAAGGTGATATGCTTCGTTGTGACACTTGGCAATCGATCTAATGTTTACAAGATTTTGTGTAAACATTTGGCGACTCCAAAGTTAAAGTTAACATCTAAAAATGGCAATGTTCTCAGAAAGAGATTCAATCAAGAAATTTCACAAACTTTTAGGATATATGCTAATGTCAAGAACCGGAAAATAGTAAGAAAAGATCACTTCCATCACAAAATGATCTACAATTTCAAACTCTGCAAAAGATTTTTACTTCAAATAAAAAAACATAATTCATGTTA
This sequence comes from Pseudotsuga menziesii, assembly GCA_001517045.1. NCBI lineage: Eukaryota > Viridiplantae > Streptophyta > Pinopsida > Pinales > Pinaceae > Pseudotsuga > Pseudotsuga menziesii. Next base: position 14,805 of record LPNX010276137.1, read on the forward strand.
ATAATATGCAAGAACAGATTCTATGATTTTAGCTTTCTATTCTTTAAATGCAGATGCAATTCCAGAATGAAACACAGCTCTAATGTTTGAACAAACTGAAACATCCATGTTCCCAAATCTATGTGTAATAAATTTGAATAAAGAAACAATCAAGCATTGAATTTCAAATTCAGGCAAAGCAAAACACTAAAGAATACCAAATTTGAAATAACAAAGCCTGAAACTGAAACCAGCCTAGCAATTGGAAGTCATTAGAAATTAAATAATGGATTAAGATGGGAACATAAATAAGCATTTCTAATGAAGACCATAGATGATAGTATACACGCAAATCTGTGCTGGCAGCTATCTAGACTCTCATGAGATAAATTTATTCATATTGCTCAGCCTCACCCTTTTGTGCAACATAAGCCTTGATAGGAGGTGCGATGATTGAATTGACTTGCCTTGAAGCTAAATTTGAAACATCTTGCTTCTTTGAAGAAGGAAGAACTGGTGCAGTCACGCTCTGTAGCTTTTGTTCTAGGATGGATGTCATGCAGCATATCGATAACATGGGCTCAAGGAAGACTAGGCCAAAGCTACCAGTACCATTTTAGTATATGTGACCTGTATCTATGATACTTCACCCTTGTCTTGGATAATAACGAGATATTTCAATGTCTTGAATCTATAGGAATCATTCTTGAGCATATGAATAACATTGGCTCAAGGAAGACTAGGCCAGAGCTGCCAGTACAATTTCAGTATGTGGGACTTGTATCTTTGATATTTTACACTTAACAGGTTATGGCTCTCCAAGAGGAATTGGATTTTCATCTGCTACACCGGGACTCTGCATAAGGAACTGCATCCAACAGTATGCCCAGACCAATGGTAAAAATTGTTAATTGGATCTATATATGGACAGGGCGCTAGCACAAGCTCTCGAATAGGAAGGGGTGCTGTAGGCTCTCTAACTGGTCATTTGACTAGATCAACCCCAGTAATTGGTACTGAGTAACCTGAAACTGGTTCCAGTTCATTGGCTCGGTCAATTCAATCTCCATGTTGTAGATCATAAAGTGCTTCCTTGGTGCCGTACTTGCCAATACCAAATTCTTACCTCACCCTGGACTGATACCGCCATCAACTCCAAAATGCAACCTTCAGGCCAAGACAATCCATGTAGATCGATCGCTCAGTCAACTCTCCTAGTGGGCCGTCGACTGTCGACTGACTGTTTCCAGGGAAAGAGCTTACATGCCTTTCCTGTAAGTGAGTGAACCTTATTCTACTGATCGTGCATAGCAGCCATCCATGGCCTCAGATTCAGTCGGGGCAGGCACAAATAAGTAAATAAAGGTCCAATCCCAGGATAGGGTAGGGGGTTTATGGATAAATACCAACTTGGGTGTGTGATTGAAAGCTGAACGAGATGGTTGTTGTTCAGTCGGTTGAGGGATTTGCAAAATACTTAAGAGAACATGCCTATTCATTTGCCTGAAGAACCAAAACCATTCGCTCTTGCAAACTCGTTGAAGACCGGTGATAAGATCATTGGGCAAGAGATATTGTATAGATGTGAAGTTTCACGCTATTCCCAAACTGCGTCAAGGTAAAGAATTGCATATTTATGATGCGTTGCTTGTGACCATTGTAAAACCTAAATTTTCCCTAGGTGTTTGCGTGAAGTTTGAGTGAAAATAATTACATATATATCTGAATCGTGAAATATCCCGTGATTGCTGAATGAGATTAGGAATGATGAACTCCTAAATATGATCCATGATAGTTGTATATGTGATGAATTGTGAATGCATGGCATGCGCTCCCAGAGCTGCTCTTGTCTTGGCACAACCCTTGGGGATGATATTAATGCTTATACATTAATGACCCACTAGATCTCACATGGGCACCCAACCGGTCCCACCCAACCATCCGGCAAGGAGCAGTTCCAGCATTGTAACCAGATAAGCCCCGACATCACCAGTTTAACTGGTGGAATTCCCCAAAGAAAAGTATTCCCAGGAGCAAAAGTCCCAGTCAAAGCAGCACTAGTTGAGGCATAATTCTTAGCAGCATTACGACAGGCAGTAAAAGCATAAGAATTCCCGCTTCATTTCAATGAGTAGTTTAATGAGCATAATTCCCAGGAGCAAAAATAGTTCCAGCATCACCAGTATAACCAGAGTAATTCCTGGCATCATTATAACCAAGAGTAGCAGTCCCAGCAGGAGTAGTTCCATCCGCATTTGCATCATCAGTTTCAATAGCATAATTACCAGCATAATATTTTGAACCAGCAATAGTTGGAGCATTCCCAGGAGCAATTCAAAAGGCATCCCCAGCATAATAAGTATCACCAGCAGCAGCATAACTAGTTGAATTAACATAAATTTCATAAGGAACCGTCCCATCCCCATCCCATAATCGAATCCATCCCAACCAAGAAGGCTGGTTTTATGATGTTTTTCTCTAATCCCATCCATCGAGTGCTGCTTCAAAGTCCTGTGTTAGGGATCAATTTCTATCACTCTATTGTCCTAGGGTTCTGTTCTGTTCTATTAAGGCCAGTCTAATCCCGATCCGGCAGTAACAATGAAGCTCTTCCAAGTTCAATGATATGCGGGTATCATATCATTTCTCTCCTCCTACTTGCTATCAGACAAATCGTCTGGGACGATAACGAGTTATTTAATATCTCACAATTATAGAATTCGCTCTTGACCACTTATACAAATCATCTTAGATTGTAAAGAGTTATTTCATATCTCAAAATTATAGAATTCGCTCTTGACCACCTATTCGTGGAAGCTGTTTATCAAATTGAAATATATTTCAAGCAATGCACATACTAGCCTTTGGCATCAAAATTAACTTGGATAATAGAAAACTTGTTGCCAAATACAACCCTTTGGCACCAAATTCAGCTTAGATGATAGAAAAATTACAGCTCTAGATGATGAAATCCCACGAATAAGCCAACGAATGGCATATCTCATAGTCGGAGCATCATTAGCAGCTTCTAGCTTTAAATCTCCATCATCGTTGCCCATAGTCGAAGCATCTTTAGCAGCTTCTAGCTTTAAATCTCCATCATCGTTGCCCTCAGTGCCGCTTTGCTCATAAACCTTCTGGACTTCCTGTAGCTCCTTAACTAAAGTTAATGTAGTAGCTGCCCTAATCCTGGCATCTGCAGAGGAGAGATTTCTAAACACATCCATGTGTAACTCTAGTTGAATAGGGCCAACGTCTTTCCCGTGTGGAGGGTTACTATGATCAAACCCTGGTTCATTGTGGTCTGTAAAATAAATAACTGATTCATTAGGGTTTCTAATGCAAATCTCTACTCCTTTAGGGTTTGTTCAGTATGACTCTGATTCATTAGGGTTTCTATAATGAAATCCACCTCCAACAGAGTCTGCATAGCCTTTTTCCTCATTTTAAACAGCTTTCAATGGATTTTCATCCAAATAAAGGCTTTTCTTTTCAGTTTTCTTCTTCTTACTGGTAGCCATTTCAACTTCCATTTCTTTTTTCTTCTTTTTCTCCTCTATAACACTATCGCCACCATTTTCTTTGCAGGACAAGTCCATTTTCTTGGTTTTCTTCTCCTTCGGCTTCCTCTCACACTCCAAATGCATTTTTCTTGTTCATTTCTTCGTTTCTTTCACTATTTCTGGCTGACAGCCACCCCTTCCTCATCCTGAGCGGCCAAGGCCTGTAACTCTGAAATTCTCATCTGAAATTTCCACCAAAATAACTAATTGTAATGCAGATTAAAAACTCTCTAAAGCTTGGGTTAAAGAGGAGATGGAGTGAAGGGGGTTCTGAAGCTCGTTGCACAATATCCAAAAGGCAATTGCAGAAACAAACGCCTGCAAAGCCTACACTGTAGAGCTTTGAAAACCTAGAAAAATTAAAGTGTGCAATCGGATGCCCTTGATATTGATATTATTTTTATTTTTATGGTTATATTATTATTATTTATTGCATTATAATTTTTATTATTATATTATTATTATTTATTATATTAATACATTTTTTAATATATTATTATTATTTTTATTGTTATATTATTATTTATTGCATTAATACATGTCATGAATATATATGACAAATTAAAATTATGGATCAATAATGTATATTGTATATTAGTAATGGCTTTTTTATTTCTAATGGAATTTTGAAAGGAAAATACCAATATGGAGGAGAAAAGAGTATAAAAAGAATAATTGTCTTGAAAACATGTATCAAAATGGAAATGGATAAGAATACTTTTAATTAGTGTATTGCAAGATAAATATGTGAGTTGAGTGTTTTTGTTGTATATGGAAATGTTGAGGATTAAAGACCTTAGAAATAAGTTTACTATAAGGACCATGCAAATATATGTAAATGTAAACACAATTTGCAAAGAAGCAACAAGGCAATTGTTTTGAAGAGAAACTACATTGTAAAATAGTTGCAACATAGCCTTTATTTAATTTCTTGTTTGTTATGTTTATGGGAAATATTTAAAACAATCAAGAAGCACACAAATATTTGCAACATAACCTTATTACCATAGATGAGAAAAAATTATGTGATCTGAATATTATCACAGTTGATATCATTCTTTAGAGTCATTTGTCTAAGCATGTATTAAAAGACTCCATGGGTGGGGGAATTTTCACACAACCTTTTCTGAGTGGAAGGAAATGTAACATAGATACACTAAAGGAAATATAACAATTGCTGACAAAGTAAAAGCTTGTGAACAAAAGTATAGATAATAATATAATAAATTAAAAACACAAATGTTAGTGAAACATGTATCGCAAGTGAGTTTTTTTGGAGTATCACGTGGATATGCTAACCAATATGAAATATTTACTTGTATGTAGTGTCCCCATATATAGTATGTGCTTCTCTTGTATTTGTTTTATGCACATAGTTGATTGGTTCATCTTTGAGGAATAGTAGGTATAACATATAGAGTAGAATTGATGTGCATATATGATATTTTTGTATACCACTAGAGGGAATTGGAAACAATAACCTTTTTTTATTTGAATTAAGTCTACCAATAGATAGGGAGAACTCCTTCCTTCTATTTTGGGACTTCTACCATAGTCAAATCTCTCACACAAAAAGTGGTAAGTCATTTGGCTATCCACTTCTAATGTATTCTTTCCTTTGAACAACGTTAGTTAATTTTCTAGGCTTCGGCCAAGCAACTTACATATAAACTATATAAATGCATTCCTCGCAAACATTATCTAGCCATTATTTAAACTCACGAAAAACACCCTATGGCTCGAAATCCACCTAGTTAACTACATGAATTAATTTTACAAGTTTGTTGCCTTGATTTAAAATAAAGATTCATGGTGCATAAGAAGAATTTTCAGTAGGTTAAAATCACGATAGTTTAAAATAACTTATTTGTGGCAACCATACTATAAAAAGAATAAAGATTGTGTTCTCACACATCATTTTCTAATCCCAATAATCTCCAATAGATGCAAGCTTTAGTCTCTCCTCACTCCTACTGTTAACCTTTGTGAGTTTAAGGGGTTGAATATATACTACATTGATGCCTTTCTAATTCTTCCCTTGCACCATTCTAGACCCTTATGTTTCATTGAATGAGAGATTCCTTAAATTCTCGAGGTCATCTACATAATTCCCAACTCGATCAATATTTCCTTCGTATAAGGGTCAGTGCAAGAAGATGAGGGACCTTTAAGATGCAATCCTAGTTTTGAAAACAACATCATGTTACCAAAAATACATCAACCCGAGCGTGACATAGCACTTGGTATGGTTCAACCCGAGCCTGACATGTCATGGAACATGTAGGATAGGAAGACAAATCGCGTACGCGTTATATAACTACAAAACGCGCTTGCGATATATAGTTATAAAACGCATACGCGATTTGTAAATCATAAAAAAAAAAAAATTTAATACACAGTCCCGAACCCGCGGCCCATTTTCACAATCAAGAACGCGAATTCGATGGGCCATTGGAGCGTTTGGAGCGAGACCACTGCTTGGGATTGTTGCAGGAGCTGATTTAGGTTGAGGGGAGGAGATTTCACTCATGCATTGTCATCCAACAAGGTAATTCAATCACCCAATGCATTTTTTTTTGGTCAATTTTTACCCTATAATTGTGTGACTTTAGATGTGTGATATTCAAATGCACTTCCCTCCTATCTTTTTTAATTCTCAAGAACATTACCTTATACACCTAGTAGAACAGATTGAAGAATGTGGTTCTATCCATATCCATACAATGTTGCTTGCGGAGAGATATATGAAGTTTCTAAAACATTTTGTGAGACAAAGAGTTCATCTAGAAGGATCTATGGCTGAGGGGTACATGATCTTTCAGATAATGGTTCATTTGAGTGAGTACTTAGCTCAATTGCATTTTGAAGCTCCATGATTATGGGGCAATAACCAAGATCAATTTTTTTAAGGAGAATTGGTATCATGAACACCAT
>LPNX010276137.1:21531-32072 GCA_001517045.1 Pseudotsuga menziesii
ATGGCCACGATGATAATGATGAATGATGATGATGATGATGACCACGATGATGATGACCATGATGACGAACAATGATGATGATGATGATGATGACCATGATGACGAACAATGATGATGATGATGATGACCACGATGATGATGACCATGATGACGAACAATGATGATGATGATGATGATGACCATGATGACTATGATCATGATGATGACCACAATGATGTTGAGCATGATGACAATGACCACGACAATGATGATGATGATGATGATGATGATGATGATGATGATGAACATTGATGATGATGATGATGATGATATTGAGCATGATGACTATGATGATGATGATGACCACGATGATAATGAAGAATGATGAAGATGATGATGATGATAATGACCACGATGATAATGAATAATGATGATGATGATGATAATGAAGAATGATGATGATGATGACGATGATGATGATGAACAATGATGTTGAGCATGATGACAATGATCACGACAATGATGATGATGACCATGATAATGATGGTGATGTTGAGCATGATGACTATGATGATGACCACCACGATGATGATGATGATGTCCATGAGCATGATGATGATAGAGTGAGGGGGGTATTAGAGAGAGAGACTTGGTTGCTAGAGACGTAAGGGGTGGTGGGTTAATCTAATGGACCACATACATTAGGGGGGGGGTGGGTAACTATTTAAAACATTTATTTCTTCTACATTGCATTCGTTGGTTTAGCCGTGCACCAAACACATTTATTTAATCTACATTGTATTCATTGGTTTAGCCTTGCACCAAACCTATTTATTTCAGAATATCGCGCGAGTTTTTCGAAAGAGAATGAGCCCACCATTACAATTTTTCCATTCATACACCATCTCTATCAATTTTTGGTTATGCAGGTGCAAGATTGAGGACATATTTCATTGTTGATCAGTCTGGTGTTGGGTTATGTCATGAGATTTGAAGAAGATAATAAGAAAAATTGAAGAATCTTCAATTGCAGAACACACAAAAAATAAGGTATTTTGAGCTATTCATTTTGTTTATGATTGAGCACACAAGATAAGATATCAAGCTTCAATACCATTTGATGGTGATGTTGTTTATACACTATTTTACAAAAGAAGCAATTTGAGGAACAATTTATGAGTTAACTTTCATTTGCTTACTAGTGAAAAAGCACCAAAGCTAAACTTTCTCATTCATCATGGTTTTGATGAGAAATATGAACTATTGAGAAGGAAGATTGAAGCACCTTAAAGGATCTATAGTTATAAAGCACTAAAACTTGTATTTGAAGAGTAGCAAAAACACAATTTATTGAATTGATCATTGTGGTGATGGGGAATGTACATAACCGAGCAAGAAAATCATCAAGGAATAAGAGACCTCAAGAAGTCATTGAAGAAGAGAAAGAAAAGAAAAGAGTAGACATGATGAATCAGAGGCTTTCTTTGGAAACTAATCCAAATCCAATTATAGAGGATACCATGGTTCATCCTATTAATCCACAACAAGAAAAAAGAAAGCATTCACTAGAGGGGCCTTCAAGTTCCACAAGAGTTGTTGAACAAGCAAAACGTAGGTGCTCATTAGGGGATGTTTCAATTCCCCCTTCAAGTCAAATCGATAACTTACAATCTCAGGATCAAGCTCATGAAGAAACACAAAGTTTGTTCCCCTCTTGTCGTTATACAAGTGAGCAAGTCAGAGAGGCATTGGACATGGAGCCTACTGTTGAAAAAGAAAATATTGGACTTCCACCATCCAACTACCAGGAAGAGAATGAAGGACAACAAGCTACAACTGAAACACCAGTTTGTGTTGGTTATGCGCTACATGGTACACTTCCACCCTCCTATCCTCAATTAGAAAGCACACCGTGTCGAAGAACTCTGAAGCATTTTCAAGTCGATGAAAGACTCCTCAATTCCATTGAAGGTACGCTATCTAAACGTAGTATTGCTTATCAAACTCAATGGATACTTGATAAATATTTTGATTCTAAATCTGATGGAGATAAATGTAGATTATTTTTATCATTGTTGAAATATAGGAGTATGAATATTGTTAGGAAAAAGTTAGGGATAAAAATGGTAAGGAATTCTGGACCAAGTTCTCATATAGTTAAAAGCTTAGTAGATTCCTTTGGTAAAATTGGTAAGAAGACACGCTCAAAGGACCGCAATGCGGCTCGTCATGTGTTGTCACAAGCAATTGTAAATAAGAACACCAAGCTCCTTGGTTTTCTCAAGCCTACATGCAAAATAGTTAATTTGAATGTAAAAACCCTCCGTAGGTATTCTATTAGAAGAGAACATCTTGACACAATCGACTAGACAAATTTTTGGGCCTTTGTTGGTCAGTTGCCATGTCGTGACATGAAGCTTGTTGATGCAGTAAAGGGACTAGTGCATAGTTTTTGGCATGATCACACAAGGCCTTCTTCAAACCAGAAGGATGTACTAAAACTGAGAATGGGTTCAAAGGATCGTGAACCGCATATTAAACATCTTCTTGATATAACACAGACAGAACTATACGAGAGATTCAGGAATGAACATAAAGAATTAAACTTGGGGCAGAGATCTTTTGAGAAATGTAAGCCCTGTTATGTTAGAATAAATACTCTTCGTAACACTTGTTGTTGTAGATATCATGTAGAATATGAATATTACTATGAAACATTTTCGTACATTCGTCGTGTGTTGCATACTAACCTTGTGCAGGATTGCTCCCTAACAATACCATTGACTTCATCAAGAGAATTCATTCATAGCATCATGTGCAATAGGCCTGAGGGGAAAACATACTATGCAAAATCTTGTTTGGATGGAACATGCTCCAACTGTGCTGGAATGAGATTATTGAGCCAATGTATGCACGAGAGTGGAGACAGTGAATTTTGCAATATGGTAATAGACATGAAAAGTTTCAAATATATCAGCTATGAAATAGTTCCAGGGAAAGAAAGCAAAAAGATACAATTGGTGACATCTCAGGTTTGGTGACATTGTATAAGAATCCACCCAAGGATAATACTAGCATTGGTCCATAGCTGTATGAGTGCACAAGATCCAAGATCCCCTTGGATCTATTATAATTGTTTGGAAAGGAACCCTTGTCATTCTTTCGAAGTGCACAACATCTTCATACACCATCATGTTCTATTTAAAGTTTTGGAAGACCTGTAACCATCTCCCTCAATGCTGGAAAAGCCCTATAATGTAGGTGGGAAAATATTTGATTCCAAATCTCACATAAATTGATACTATCATGATCTAAATGTCTAGTCACTATGTATAGTCCTCCCTCTCAAAATCAAATCACTCCTATTGAGTCTATTCTTGAACCTTTTGGCCATATAATAACTTGAGCATCCACAAATGTAACTCTATAACCTCTATCGTTCAAAGTTGATATAGATAGTAGGTTCTTCTTCAGTCCTGGTATAATTAATACATCTTCCATATGTAGAGAAACTCCAGAATCTAGTTGGATTGTTGATGTTCCAACACCTTTTATAACCTGGCATGTGCCTAGAGGTACCACTATCTACCAACCAGGTATTAGTATTGTTTGTAATAGTGCCTGCAAGAGTTTAGATATGGCAATTTGATTTTTCCCATTTTTCAATTCTTAGACAATATTCTGAAATTGGAAGCAGACACCATCTTGACAAAATTTGAAAATCTGATCCAAAAACCCTAGACCAAAAGTTTTCCTCATTGATGTTAATCTCCTCACAAGGAGATCTTATTCACCCATAAAGATCTAATGTTGATTTGACCCCACTCTAAGAAGTCCTAGAGACTTCTTAGAAGTCCTAGACACTTCTTAGATCGCATGACAAATTCAACATTAGATTAGACTTTGTATATTTCACAAGAGGATAAAATCCCCTATTAAATAAACAAGTCAACTCATTATAATATAGAAAACAAGTCAACTCATTATAGTTTGTAGAAGCCCTGGCTTGTATGTAAACCCTAGCTTGTAGTAAACCCTAGCTTCTATGAAAACCATAGCTTGTAGTAAGAGTCCTAGTTTCATGTAGTAAACCCTAGTTTGTATAATCCCTAGCTTGTATGTAAACCCTAGCTTGTATGCAAAACCCTTGACTGAGGTACAATTGCTAGTTTCGTATAGTAAACCCTAGTTTGTAAGCTATGCACTAGTTTGTAGGGTTTCTATGGTTTAGAGTAGAAACTAGGGTTTAACCTACAGACTAGGATTTCCACAATCTCGGGCTTAAACTATAAACATGAGTTTATACTACTAACTAGTGTTTATACTAGCTCATATGCAATTCCTAGCTTGTAGTAAAAGTGTCCCTGAACGGAATTTTCATGCGACCTAGGGCTTGACATATCTCGGCAACTGGAGGTTGGATCGACGAACCGTCGAATCCATTGGTCTCCTGGCATGCCATTGCCCCTAGGTGGCCCTCTCCCTTGTGTCCTCGTGGCCCAATGACATCGTTGTACAGTCATTTTCTAAACTAGTTTTTTGCCCAGTGCACTTCAATGCAAATCTGGCATTGGTGGGTCAACTCTACAAAACCCTAGACCGAGCAAGTGTTGGTGGTCTACCGACGCCGGCATTTCCCATACACACTTGCAAGAGCTGACGGCATGCACTTTTGTCACTCCGTTTGGTTTTTTGCTCCCGGACCAAGATTGACCAATTGTCCCTGAACGACATTTTCATGCGACCTAGGGCTTGACATATCTCGGCAACCAGAGGTTGGATCGACGAATCGTTGAATCCGTTGGTCTCCTGGCATGCCATTACCCCTAGGTGGCCCTCTCCCTCATGTCCTCGTGGCCCAATGACGTCGTTGTACAGTCATTTTCTAAACTAGTTTTTTTTCCCAGTGCACTTCAATGCAAATCTGGCATTGGTGGGTCAACTCTGCAAAAACCTAGACCGACCAAGTGTTGGTGGTCTACCCACGTCGGCATTTCCCATACACACTTGTAGGAGCCGACGACACGCACTTTCGTCGCTCTGTTTGGTTTTTTGCTCCCAGACCAAGATTGACCAATTGTCCCTGAACGACATTTTCATGCGACCTAGGGCTTGACATATCTCGACAACCGGAGGTCGGATCGACAAACCGTTGAATCTGTTGGTCTCCTGGCATGCCATTACCCCTAGGTGGCCCTCTCCCTCGTGTCCTCGTGGCCCAATGACACCGTTGTACAGTCATTTCCTAAACTAGTTTTTTGCCCAGTGCACTTCAATGCAAATCTGGCATTGGTGGTTCAACTCTGCAAAAACCTAGACCGAGCAAGTGTTGGTGGTCTACCCACGTCGGCGTTTCCCATACACACTTGCAGGAGCCGACGGCATGCACTTTCCTCGCTCCATTTGGTTTTTTTCTCCTGGACCAAGATTGACCAATTGTCCGTGAACGACATTTTCATGCGACCTAGGGCTTGACATATCTCGGTAACCGAAGGTCGGATCGATGAACCGTCGAATCCGTTGGTCTCCTGGAATGCCATTACCCCTAGGTGGTCCTCTCCCTCATGTCCTCGTGGCCCAATGACGCCGTTGTACAGTCATTTCCTAAACTAGTTTTTTTCCCAGTGCACTTCAATGCAAATCTGGCATTGGTGGGTCAACTCTGTAAAACCCTAGACCGAGCAAGTGTTGGTGGTATACCCACATTGGAATTTCCCATACACACTTGCAGGAGTTGACGGCACGCACTTTCCTCGCTCCGTTTGGTTTTTTGCTCCCAGGCCAAGATTGACCAATTGTCCTTGAACGACATTTTCATGCGACCTAGGGCTTGACATATCTCGGCAACCGAAGGTCGGATCGACGAACCGTCGAATCCGTTGGTCTCCTGGCATGCCATTACCCCTAGGTGGCCCTATCCCTCATGTCCTAGTGGCCCAATGACGCCGTTGTACAGTCATTTCCTAAACTAGTTTTTTGCCCAGTGCACTTCAATGCAAATCTCGCATTGGTGGGTCAACTCTGCCCAGTGCACTTCCTCTAATCTGGTTTGTGTACCCACCTCATTACTAGACCTGGGATGTTTGTCATCAATAGATAAAAAATATGTATCTCAAGTTACCATCAACCCTAGCGGATTATCATTGCCCAACTCAAGGGTGGTCTTCAAACGGAAAAGTAGAAACCTTCGGAGAATCTACAGTTGGGTGGAGCATTGTTATTGCCATTCAGCCACCCATGGCTAACAATTTACCTTGTGAAAGTTATTTTCTTAACTATTGTAACGTTGCAAAGAATTTGAGATTTGATATGTGATTTATAGTTGTTTATATGTTAAATTTATGTCCATTGTCCTTTCTAGTAATGTTTTATGTTGGGCTTTCCTATATATGTACATCTATAATTTGTACTCACGAACTTATGTTGGAAATATCGATTCTCTAAAGGTCCAAAGATGAACAATGGAAAGATACCAAGTTTGATCCTTTTGAGATACATGATGAGCATTATATGTTATGATGAGCACTGGGGGATGGTCTTCGTGGCCTAGTAGGTGGTGGTGGACCATTGGATGGTCCTGCACTAGGTCCTGCATCCCCACCCATCTGTTGAAGAGTAGTGCTATGGCGAAGGACCACTCGTGCAAGTGTCAAAAAAGCATCCCGTGTCTCAGCAACTACGTGAGTTGCAGGTGGGACATCTGGCCCATGCAATGGCGCGCGAGGTGCAGGGATAGGGCGGTTAGGGTCTTGCACCCTCGCATTGGGTCGGTTTTGGGTCATCCCCCCACCGATCCCCTAAAATTCCAAGTAAGAAAAATAGTTCACGTGTTTATGCAACACGAACTCCGCATACAACTTTCGAAGGAAATATAGGGGCATTTCCCTGTTGTTATGCGGTGGCGAATCAAAGACCATATACCATCTATCCATCCAGTTATTGATAAATGGTTGGTATATGCACCACTCAATGGATATATGTGGCCGGTTTGCATTTGGGATTTCTCCAGTCCGAGGATCCCTGAATAATGCAAAAATTTCATGCTTTGTTATTTTTAACTTTTTTATTGCCACATAATCCAATCCATCCTCTTGTTCTCTTCTTTTCCTCTCCCTATATGATGTGATATCATATAATATATTAATTGACTGCGCAATAGTATCAACAATAGCATCCATTGTGGATGCAAGTGAGCGACGAATCTCATCGCTGCCACGAAAAGAATCACTTATGCCCCTTAAGCGGGCAAGCTCAATGAGAATTGTGACGTTGGGATCCATTGTAGCACCTGCAAAAAAAACATCAATAAGCAAAGCATTAGAAACATATACATGGCATATAATGACGTCTCTTCAAAATTGAAATTGAATTAAAGCAAACTCAAGTTAGCAATTTAATGACAAATTCACTTACATATATTTATTTAAACTTATGGTATTGTCCATACAACATCAAAAATCGGTATGTACAACAGCATTTAAGAGAGGTTTCAGGGGCCATATAGCCTATACATTATTTCCAAGTTGGGCCATACATGTCTATTTCTATTTGGGACTAATTTGGCATGGATTTCGAGGTTAGTTCAATGTGTACATAAGTTGTACAGTGTACAACAGGCTTTGGCACGATTTCCCCAGTTGGCACAAGTTTTTAGGTGTGTAATAAATGTTTTAAAATTCCATATTTCTTCTATATGGGCAAAATAATAGGGAATGCCATTATGAAATTGTCCATGGTTCTATAGCGAGTATGAGTTCTTTCATCACTTTTTGAAAAGAAGCTTGTTTATGCTTCCAGTCATATTGAAAAGATGTTTGTTTATGATTCCTAGATTCTAGTGAAAGTGGTTTTTTTTCTAATGGTTATGGTTTTCACAATCTCTAGGAATTTTGGCTTGCTTGTAATTTTAAAGGCCTTAATTCAAATGTATGGCATATGATGTATATTTTTAGGCAATATTTGGTTTGTTGGTGAATTTCTCTTGAAGAATAGGCTCTTTTGGTCATGTAATTGTTTGGGTTATTGACTATTCTATTTTTTTTTAATGTACTAGATAGTTTCATTTGATTAGATATAGAATAGCATCTAAATTGTTTTTATGAGGGAAAAAGAAAATAAAAAGTTTAGTCTTCCTACATAATGCATGTCAATATGGTTTTTTCCAATGGCATTGCCTAGAAACATTTGTGTCAATTGTATGTGATCAATTTATGTGTTTAGTCTTGGGGAAGGCATTGGCATATCATCATCTTTGGTTGGTTGGTGTTTTGGCTATGACATGGTTGTTTATTTTTTTATGGTTTTTATTGCATTTACAAATAAAAAATGGTAATTTAAGTATCTAATTGAAAAAAAAAAGCTATGGGTGAATGAATTACCTGTTAATATGACGATTCACCGGAGGATTTGTCTTCAAATGGAGGAATGGGCACTCTTCCACGCTCCTTCGGCACTCTTCCACGCTCCTTTTCGCGATACTGTTCGGTGAAAATGACTCTCGGGTGGGGGACTGTGTGTTTTTATTTTTTATTTTTAAATTTACAAAACGCGCACGCGTTATGGAACTACAAAACGCGTACACGTTTTGTAGTTCTATAACCCGTGCGCGTTTTGTATTTATATAACGCGTGCGCGTTATTGTTACGCGTTTTGTAGTTCCATAACGCGTGCGTGTTTTGTATTTATATAACGCGTGCGCGTTATTGTTACCTAGCCTACATGTCTGCTGACATGTCAGGCTTGGATTTACTATTCCAAGTGCTATGGAAGAGGAGCGCGTTCTTTTTTTATGTAATGTGAGTGTGTTCCTAAAAAGTGAAATTGCATCTAAAAGGTCCCTCAACTTCTTGCACACACCCATAATGATGAATGATGATGATGTTCATGATGTTGACGGTGATGATGATGAGGATGTTGATGATGATGATGATGTTGATGGTGATGATGTTGATGGTGATGATGAGGATGATGATGATGATGTTCATGATGTTGTTGGAGATGATGATGATGAGGATGATGATGATGATGATGATGAAGGTGAGGAAGATGATGTTGATGGTGATGGTGATGATGTTGATGGTGATGGTGATGATGTTGATGGTGATGATGATGATGAAGGTGAGGATGATGATGATGATGATGATGAAGGTGATGAGGATGATGAGGATGAGGATGATGACGAGCATGATGATGATGATGTTCATGATGTTGATGGTGATGATGATGATGAGGATGATGATGAGAATGATGATGATGTTCATGATGTTGATGGTGAGGATGATGATGAGAATGATGATGATGATGAGAATGATGTTGATGGTGATGATGATGATGAGGATGATGATGATGATGTTCATGATGTTGATGGCGATGATGATGATGTTCATGATGTTGATGGTGATGATGAGGATGAGGATGATGATGATGATGAAGGTGATGAGGATGATGAGGATGAGGATAAGGATGATGATGATGATGATAATGTTCATGATGTTGATGGTGATGATGGTGATGAGGATGAGGATGATGATGAGCATGATGATGATGATGTCCATGATGTTGATGGTGATGATGATGAGGATGAGGATGATGATGATGAATGATGATGGTCATCATGATGTTGATGGTGAGGATGATGATGATGATGATGTTCATGATGTTGATATGTTTAAGTCTCGTAAGGATATGTTTAAGTCTGCTAGCCATTATCTTAGTGATGATTTTACAACCTATATTGCACAGTGATATAGGACGGCATCTGTCAAAAGATTTGGCCTCCTGCTCTTTGGGGATTAGAACCAGGAAGGAAAAATTCATGCTTCCTCCAATTTTACTGTATCTCGAAGATTTCCTAGCACGTGTGGCTAAGGTATTTATTATTCTGCTGGGAGGGGTGATGATGTGAGTCAGCATGAAGGTATCTGTTCGTATGTGTTTTCTTTCTGTATACTTGGTGAGATAGAGAACCATCAGTCTTTTTTGTGGTGAGTACATCCAAAAATGGAAGGGAGTTATCCTCTTCTTTCTCTAGAGTCTCATGAATTTTATACTATCACATTGACTATTTAAATGTTCTTGTCCAACTCAATCAGTTTGTCTTCTCCATGTGGCCAGTTACTAAATACATTGTCCACAAATCTGAGCCACCATCTTCGTTTTTGCGGAGATGAATTTATCACTTTTTCCTCAAGATCTTCCATGAAAAGATTTGCCACAATTGGTGACAATGGTGAGCCCTTCGCAACCCCTTCAGTTTGCTCATATATTTCTCCTTGAAAGCAAAAATAGGTTGACCTAGAGGCATATCTCAACCAAGTGGGTGGTTTCAGGGTCCGATACCTTCTTGATGATCTCCACAGCTTCATTAATTGGGATTTTTGTGTAAAGTGAAACAACGTCAAAGCTAGTTAGTAGATCATTATCACTCATCTTCCATTCTTTCATTTTACTTACGAATTCTGAGGAATATTTGATGAATGAGAAGGTTTTCCCAACCAAAGGTTTAAGAGCTTTTGCCAAGTGCTTAGCTAGATCATAAGTAGGAGATCCTATAGTGTTGACAA
>LPNX010276137.1:34159-51621 GCA_001517045.1 Pseudotsuga menziesii
TGAAATAAATTGAAGTCATTGTAGCTTTGAAGTTGATTAAAGAGATTTTGTTTATTGACAAGTTGTGAAATTTATTTATTTCCTTACCATCAAGAACTAGTTGGCTTTAAGATACATGTTAAACAAGTGGATTTTTCCTTTATACGAAGGAAAGATTGATCGAGTTGGGAATTATGTGGATGACTTGGAGAATTTAAGGCATCTCTCATTCAAAGAAACATAAGGGTCTAGAACGGTGCTAGGGAAGAATTAGAAAGGCATCAGTGTAGTATATATGCAACCCCTTAAACTCACAAAGGTTAACATTAGGAGTGAGGAGAGACTAAAGCTTGCATCTATTGGAGATTATTGGGATGAACAAATGATGTGTGAGAACACAATCTTTAATCTTTTTATACTATGGTTGCCACAAATAAGTTATTTTAAACTATTGTGATTTTAACCTACTGAAAATTCTTCTTCTGCACCATGAATCTTTATTTTAAATCAAGACAACAAACTTGTAAAAGCTTAATTCATGTAGTTAACTAGGTGGATTTCAAGCCATAGGGTGTTTTTCGTGAGTTTAAATAATGGCTAGATAATTTTTGCGAGGAATGCATTTAGATAGTTTATATGTAAGTTGCTTGGCCGAAGCCTAGACAATTAACTAATGTTGTTCAAAGGAAAGAATACATTAGAAGTGGATAGCCAAATGACTTACCACTTTTTGTGTGAGAGATTTGACTACAGTAGAAGTCCCAAAATGTAAGGAAGGAGTTCTCCCTATCTATTGGTAGACTTAATTGAAATAAAAAAAGGTTATTGTTTCCAATTCCATCTAGTGGTATACAAAAATACCATATATGCACATCAATTCTACTCTATATTTTATACCTACTATTCCTCAAAGATGAACCAATCAACTATGTGCATAAAACAAATACAAGAGAAGCAAATACTATATATGGGGACACTACATACAAGTAAATATTTTATATTGGTTAGCATATCCACGTGATACTCCAAAAAAACTCACTTGCTATACATGTTTCACTGACATTTGTGTTTTTAATTTATTATATTCTTATCTATACTTTTGTTCACAAGTTTTTACTTTGTTAGCAATTGTTATATTTCCTTTAGTGTATCTATGTTACATTTCCTTCTACTCAGAAAAGGTTGTATGAAAATTCCCCCACCCATGGAGTCTTTTAATACATGCTTAGACAAATGACTCTAAAGAATGATATCAACTGTGATAATCTTCAGATCACATAATATTTTCTCATCTATGGTAATAAGGTTATGTTGCAAATATTTGTGTGCTTCTTGATTGTTTTAAATATTTCCCATAAACATAACAAACAAGAAATTAAATAAAGGCTATGTTGCAACTATTTTACAATGTAGTTTCTCTTCAAAACAATTGCCTTGTTGCTTCTTTGCAAATTGTGTTTACATTTACATATATTTGCATGGTCCTTATAGTAAACTTATTTCTAAGGTCTTTAATCCTCAACATTTCCATATACAACAAAAACACTCAACTCACATATTTATCTTGCAATACACTAATTAAAAGTATTTTTATCCATTTCTATTTTGATACATGTTTTCAAGACAATTATTCTTTTTATACTCTTTTCTCGTCCATATTGGTATTTTCCTTTCAAAATTCCATTAGAACTAAAAAATCCATTACTAATATACAATATACATTATTGATCCATAATTTTAATTTGTCATATATATATTCATGACATGTATTAATGCAATAAATAATAATATAACAATAAAAATAATAATAATATATTAAAAAATGTATTAATATAATAAATAATAATAATATAACAATAAAAATAATAATGCAATAAATAATAATAATATAACCATAAAAATAATAATAATATCAATATCAAGGGCATCCGATTGCACACTTTAATTTTTCTAGGTTTTCAAAGCTCTACAGTGTAGGATTTGCAGGCATTTGTTTCTACAATTGCCTTTTGGATATTGTGCAACGAGCTTCAGAAGCCCCTTCATTCCATCTCCTCTTTAACCAGAGCTTTCGAGAATTTTTATTCCACATTACAATTAGTTATTTTGGCGGAAATTTTAGATGATAATTTCAGAGTTACAAGCCTTGGCCGATCAGGGCGAGGAAGGGGCGGCTGTCAGCCAGAAATAGTGGAAGAAACAAAGAAATGAACCAGAAAACTGCATTTGGAGTCTGAGAGGAAGCCGAAGGAGAAGAAAACCAGGAAAATGGACTTGTCCTGCAAATAAAATGGTGGCGATAGTGTTATAGAGGAGAAAAAGAAGAAAAAAGAAATGGAAGTTGAAATGTCTACCAGTAAGAAGAAGAAGAAAACTCAAAAGAAAATCCTTTATTTGGATGAAAATCCATTGAACGTTGTTCAAAATGAGGAAAAAGGCTATGCAGACTCTGTTGGAGGTGGATTTCATTATAGAAACCCTAATGAATCAGAGTCATTCTACACAAACCCCAAAAGATCAGAGCTTTTCATTAGAAACCCTAACGAATCAGTTATTTATTTCACAGACCCCAATGAACCGGGGTTTGATCATAGTAACCCTCCACACCGGAAAGACGCTGGCTTTGTTCAACTGGAGTTACACAGGGATGTGTTTAGAAATCTCTCCTCTGCAGATGCCAGAATTAGGGCAGCTGCTACATTAACTTTAGTTAAGGAGCTACAGGAAGTCTAGAAGGTTTATGAGCAAAGCGGCACTGAGGGCAACGATGATGGAGATTTAAAGCTAGAAGCTGCTAAAGATGCTCCGACTATGAGATATGCCATTCGTTGGCTTATTCATGGGATTTCATCATCTAGAGCTGTAATTTTTCTATCATCTAAGCTGAATTTTGGTGCCAAAGGGTTGTATTTGGCAACAAGTTTTCTATTATCCAAGTTAATTTTAATGCCAAAGGCTAGTATGTGCATTGCTTGAAATATATTTCAATTTGATAAACAGCTTCCACGAATAGGTGGTCAAGAGCTAATTCTATAATTTTGAGATGTGAAATAACTCGTTATCATCTAAGACGATTTGTATAGGTGGTCAAGAGCGAATTCTATAATTTTGAGATATGAAATAACTCGTTATCATCCCAGACGATTTATCTGATAGCAAGTAGGAGAGAAATGATATGATACCTACATATCATTGAACTTGGAAGAGCTTCATTGTTACTGTCGGATCGGGATTAGACTAGCCTTAATAGAACAGAACAAAACCCTAGGACAATAGAGTGATAGAAATCGATCCCTAACACATGACTTTGAAGCAGCATTGGTTGAATGGGATTAGAGAAAAACATCATAAAACCATCCTCCTTGGTTGGGATGGATTCGATTATGGGATGGGGATGGGATGGTTCCTTATGAAATTTATGTTAATTCAACTGGTTATGCTGTTGCTGAGACTGCTGGTGGTGATACTTATTATGCTGGGGATGCTTTTTGAATTGCTCCTGGGAATGCTCCAACTACTGCTGGTTCAAAATATTATGCTGGTAATTATGCTACTGAAACTGATGATGCAAATGCAGATGGAACTGCTCCTGCTGGGACTGCTACTCTTGGTTATATTGATGCCAGGAATTACGATGGTTATACTGGTGATGCTGGAACTATTATTGCTCCTAGGAATTATGCTCATTAAACTGCTCTTTGAAATGAAGCGGGAATTCTTATGCTTTTACTGCCCGTCGTAATGGTGCTAAGAATTATGTCTCAACTAGTGCTGCTTTGATTGGGACTTTTGCTCCTGGGAATACTTTTCTTTGGGGAATTCCACCAGTTAAACTGGTGATGCCGGGGCTTATCTGGTTACAATGCTGGAACTGCTCCTTGCCGGATGGTTGGGTGGGACCTGTTGGGTGCCCATGTGAGATCTGGTGGGTCATTAATGTATAAGCATCCCCAAGGGTTGTGCCAAGACAAGAGCAGATCTGGGAGCGCATGCCATGCATTCATGATTCATCACATATACAACTATCATGGATCATATTTAGGAGTTCATCATTCCTAATCTCGTCCCAGCAATCACGGGATATTTCACGATTCAGATATATATGTAATTATTTTCACTCAAACTTCACGCAAACACCTAGGGAAAATTTAGGTTTTACAATGGTCACAAGCAACACATCATAAATATGCAATTCTTTACCTTGACGTAGTTTGGGAATAGCGTGAAACTTCACATCTATAGAATATCTCTTGCCCAACGATCTTATCACCGGTCTTCAACGATTTTGCAAGAGCGAATGGTTTTGGTTCTTTAGGCAAATGAATAGGCATGTTCTCTTAAGTATTTGCAAATCCCTCAACCGACTGAACAACAACCATCTCGTTCAGCTTTCAATCACACACCCAAGTTGGTATTTATCCATAAACCCCCTACCCTATCCTGGGATTGGACCTTTCTTTACTTATTTGTGCCTGCCCCAACTGAATCTGAGGCCATGGATTGCTTCTATGCATGATCAGTAGAATAAGGTTCACTCACTTATAGGAAAGGCCTGTAGGCTCTTTCCTTGGCAACAGTCAGTCGACAGTCGACGGCCCACTAGGAGAGTTGACTGAGCGATCGATCTACATGGATTGTCTTGGCCTGAAGGTTGCATTTTGGAGTTGATGGCGGTATCAGTCTAGGGTGAGGTAAGAATTTGGTATTGGCAAGTACGGCACCAAGGAAGCACTTTATGATCTACAACAAGGAGATTGAATTGACCGAGCCAATGAACTGGAACCAGTTTCAGGTTACTCAATACCAATTACCGGGGTTGATCTAGTCAAATGTCCAGTTAGAGAGCCTACAACACCCCTTCCTATTCGAGAGCTTGTGCTAGCGCCTTGTCCATATATAGATCCAATTAACAATTTTTACCATTGGTCTGGGCATACTGTTGGATGCAGTTCCTTATCCAGAGTCCTAGTGTAGCAGATGAAAATCCAATTCCTGTTGGAGAGCCATAACCTATTAAGTGTAAAATATCAAAGATACAAGTCCCACATACTGAAATTGTACTGGCAGCTCTGGCCTAGTCTTCCTTGAGCCAATGTTATTCATATGCTCAAGAATGATTTCTATAGATTCAAGACATTGAAATATCTCGTTATTATCCAAGACAAGGGTGAAATATCATAGATACAGGTCACATATACTAAAATGGTACTGGTAGCTTTGGCCTAGTCTTCCTTGAGCCCATGTTATCGATATGCTGCACGACATCCATCCTAGAACAAAAGCTATAGAGCGTGACTGCACCAATTCTTCCTTCTCCAAAGAAGCAAGATGTTTCAAATTTAGCTTCAAGGCAAGTCAATTCAATCATCGCACCTCCTATCAAGGCTTATGTTGCACAAAAGGGCGAGGCTGAGCAATATGAATAAATTTATCTCATGAGACTCTAGATAGCTGCCAGCACAGATTTGCATGTATACTATCATCTCTGGTCTTCATTAGAAATGCTTATTAATGCTCCCGTCTTAATCCATTATTTAATGTCTAATGACTTCCAATTGCTAGGCTGGTTTCAGTTTCAGGCTTTGTTATTTCAAATTTGGTATTCTTTAGTGTTTAGCTTTGCGTGAATTTGAATGCTTGATTGTTTCTTTATTCAAATTTATTACACATAGAGTTGGGAACATGGATGTTTCAGTTTGTTCAAACATTAGAGCTGTGTTTCATTCTGGAATTGCATCTGCATTTAAAGAATAGCAAGCTGAAATCATAGAATCTGTTCTTGCATATTATTAACATGAATTATGTTTTTTTATTTGAAGTAAAAAAAATTTGCAGAGTTTGAAATTGTAGATCATTTTGTGATGGAAGTGAGCTTTTCTTACTATTTTCCGGTTCTTGACATTAGCATATGTCCTAAAAGTTTGTGAAATTTCTTGATTGAATCTCTTTCTTAGAACATTGCCATTTTTAGATGTTAACTTTAACTTTGGAGTCGCCAGATGTTTACACAAAATCTTGTAAACATTATATCGATTGCCAAGTGTCACAATGAAGCATATCCCCTTATCTAAAATCCAATAATTAAAAAGCTTTGCCTCCACAAAAATAGAATAATAGGCACTTTTAGTGTGTCCTCCTAGTGTGCAATATGGTCAAGGTACTTGAAAAGGTTGTTGGTTGAGAGTCCATTCCTCCAGCTTCTTATGCTGATGAGATGTGATCACTCTATGGTTTATTCTATGATGTTGCTGATGTATTTATCTTTATTATGGAAGTACCACATGCTTTTTATCTTTTTATTTTTGTGATTTGGTTCATGATAACTTGGGATCATGGGGAATATCCACATGTTGTAAGCACGTTCATTGTCATTATGTGTTATCGCATGTATTGCATATTATATATGACCAGGGTTTCACTTGATTGCAAGTTCTCTACAAGAAGATAAGGAATGAGGTAATCAACGGTATGTGTGGTTTACGAAGGCTCCATGGTTGATGTGGCTCAATTTTGTTTTTGGCTTTAGTTAGGCTGGGATACCCCAACAAAAAAAGCATATTTAGTGCAAACACTATTCGTTTATAAACAAAGTAGGAGTGCATAGAAATCAAATTAAAATATAATTAAAGCATGGTCGTGTGCTTGGCTTTGTGACTATACCCATACCTAGTGACTATACCCATACCTAAGTGGCAAAAAAAGAAAAGGTATAAGGTCGAGACTAGGTCTTGATCATACAATGGCAAAGTGAACTGTAGATATGTGATATCATCGTATTTTAAAATGTAGAGATGCCAGTATGATAAGAAATTTGTCATCTTTCTTGTCTAACCAAGTATTTTAACTAACTTCTATGGAACTTACGGAAAGTTGAAGAGATGCAGAGTCTCACATAGAAAGGAAAAGTAAAACATAGATATATGCGAGTATACTAAGCAGTAAGGCACTCGTTCTTAAGCCATTTACCCACCCCACAAATAAATTCCATCCACTACACACATAACACATTAAAATAATCCCATACAGTTGGTATAACATGGTGGGGTAATCTCATAACCTCTATCAGAAAAACATGTACTGGGTGAAGAAGTAATAGAATCAGCTCCTTTTTATTTCCCCAATTGTGATGTCATCCACAAACCCCTAAATAAAATCTTTGATTAATAAAAAAAATATAAAATTAGAGAGGAAGTTGCTGTCATCTTGTCCAACCAAACTTATTTTTGTTGGTGCGTGCCCTGACGGAACCTGCCATTTATAATAAAATTAAATATGAAACCAATAGATGGACACCTGCTTAGTCCATGAAAACTGTTCATGTAGAACGGGGTTTTGTGCTACTGGGAAATATCCTCACCACTAACTTCGTGCCTTACCTCATTAACCTGTACCTTAGTAAACAACATGGCTCCAACCAATGTCTCTTCTGGTTTAACCAATGGTTTACACTTATTTTATTCTCCTTCCTCCTCTTGGCTATATGATGGAAGTGGGCCTCAGTGCAAGGGCATACCTCTCAAAGATAAACTTCCAGAAATGACAATGTTAAAGGGCATAGTTTCCCTAACCTAGGTTTTACTTTTTCCTTTGTCCTAGTCATATGCACTTGCAAGTAATTTTCTTATTTTTTCTTTTCCTTTGGTCCGGAGGTCTTGTGCTTCATAGGGCAAGGAAACATACATTCAATTTAGTATGGACAAGTTCAACGTAGATATGCAAGTATCATATATATGGGGTGTTTTTTATAGTATAAATTGATTCTTTAGGCATTTATTGAAAAAGAAAAAACAATGAAATTAAGCTATTCATTCCGTGTAACACACCGTGGAATAAGAAGCCACTGGTGCATGCCCCTACTAAATAAGACTAGCTCTTTAGTGCAAAAGTAGTTGTTAGCAGTTCCCATTCCTACCTCTTTAACTCGCACTACATAGAGTCCCAGCACTACAACTCTGGCTAAGAAGCACAAAGAGTGTAGAAATAGGATTTAGCTTATTCTGAACTCAAGATAAGCACTAGAGATATAGAGTTTAGTTTTTATGAATTAAGTAGCTTTCTATAAACCCTCATCTTTTGAAAATAATGTCTTGGCTAGTTAGGCTATTATTGAGAACCTTTGCAAGAAACATTGCATGCCCTCTCATCTTTGATATTGTCATCTATACGTTTTGTTGCTTTTCATACTTGCATGTTGCATCCTGGCTTGACCTTAATGCTGCATGTAGTACATGGTTTGTTCCACATTTGTAGTAATATCAAGGGCCATGCCAGAATTCTGTTTTTGGCTAGAGATGTTGTAGTTACATGTACGGCCACCAAATTGATTTATGAGAGCCCTTGTTTATGGGACAAGGGACCCTCTCTGCACAACGATTTGACTACGAAGTTTATGAAGGTGTACATACCTTACCCCACTCCTCATTCAATCCTGTGACCTCCAAGCTGGAAATACACATGCTTAACTATTAGGTCCTCTCAAGTTGTACATATGCAGATTCCATAGAGTGGTCACACCAAAATTCTTTTCCTACCTAACCAAGAATAACTAGCATACTTCCTTGCTTTAAAAATGAAAACCTCAATCAAAATAGTGGTCTCTAAATATGTTAATCTATCAACACACACTGCTTGAAATTATGAGCAACAAACACGCAATGCGAATCTCTCAATGTTGTGTTTATCCTCTATTAACTAAAAGAATAAAAGCTGGTGAAGCAGATATAGAGATCCTATTTGTTATGTAATTCAAACACTGAAACCCATCTCTTAGATCTAATTTTATACCTCATGGTAGGAATTTAGTGCAATCGAAGGTCATGCCCTTGAGGAATGATGATTGAATGCAGTTTTTATTACTAGTGAATGTCTTTTATTAAATTCATAGTAATTCCTAAAGATAAGCAACATAATAATGTGCATAGTGACTTTATTGGAAGCAACTCATTGGATCGATGGATAAATACAGGGTAAAGCAGGCACACTTTCCATTTTTCTAAAGAAAAGATTACAAATACTAGACTTGATGAAATGTTGAACCAAGCAGTTTGTTATAGTTTAATTTGAGGTTGAGGGACTATGACCCTTCAGGAGGGGTTTGGTTAAGAAGAGGGGGATTCTCAATCTTCACAACAGAGAGGGATTCTTGATCTTCACAGCAAGATCAAGAGGGGCAACAAAGGAAATGGAAGTGGTATTATACCATGATGGAAGGATATTGAGAAGATGAGTTGACAAAGGTACTAAAAGGACAAACTACACTATTGAGGCAACAAATTGTGTGAGGCAGTGAGCAGGAAATTTTTCTCTCGCTTCTATTGATTTTGTTCCAGGTATTTGAACCTAGCACATTTGAAGATTCGAAAGGAAAACTTGAATTGAAGGCTGCCATGAAAGTGAAATATGATGCATAGATGAAAAACAAGACTTGGGTGTTGTCTACATTGCCTCTAGGGAAGAAAGCAATTTATTGTAAATGGATTTTTAATGTCAAATATAAATCAGATGGTTCTTTGGACAAATACAAAGATTGTCTTGTCACCAAAGAATATGCATAAGATGAAGGGGTGGACTCTGAAGAAACCTTTGCCTCCACAACAAAAATGGTAACTTTTTGACTAGTTATCTCCATTTCTGCTCATTCTGGATGGAAGGTATACAGATGGATGTTAAAAGTGCCTTGATGTAAAGTCCTTGTATGGATGGTAAAGTCCTTGTATGGACTCAAGCAGGCTCCTCAAGCCTCGTATTTCAAACTTGATCGATACCTTAGAGATTCTAGAATTAGAAAAACCTATTATGAGCCCACTTGCTACGTCATAAACAATGACGATGATATAGTGAAGTTATTTTGTCTATGTTGACAGTCTTCCCATCGCCAAAACAAGTGCCAACAAGATTCAACAGGTGAAATTTGATATTTGATCTATTTTTGAAATTACTGATTAAAGCCTAGTTCATTATTGTTTAGGTGTAGCATTTTTGCAATATAAGCACACTATATTTTTATCACAAGTCAAGTATGCCAAAGCACTCTTCAAAAAATTCTGAATGACTAAATTTAATCCTACATCTACACCTATGGAAGTTGGCATAAAACTCTCAGCTTTCACGGACTCATCACTAGTCAACGAGTCATTGTATTGGCAATTGGTTGATAGTTTGATTTATCTTACTACCACCCAATCGGATCTATAATTTGCAGTGCTTTGTCTCTTTCTCAATTCATGTCTAATCTTGAAGAGTTACATTGGCAAGTTGCAAAATGAGCCGTCAATATTCAAAGGGCCCTTGACTTTGGAATTCTATATCAGGGATCTATTGACTCCATGATAACAGAGCATATTGATTTGAATTGGGTTGGATCAGTTGATACAAGGAAGTCAGAAACAGGTTATGTGTTCACTCTTGGTTTAGGAAGGCAAATTCATGGCAAAGTAGGCTACAACCTACAATTGCCTTATCCTCCATTGACATAAAATACAAGGCATACTTCAATAGAGGTTGTGAGGCAATGTGGTTACGAAGAATATTGGTTGATCTTCAACTTGACCAAGTAGTGCTAACCTCGCTTTTCTGCGACAATTAGAGTGCTCTCAAAATGGTGAAAAATTCAGTCTATCATGCCATAACTAAGCATATTGAAGTTCATCACAATTACATTAGATAGTTGGTTGATAATCAAGACATTTTCCTTTATTATTGTCCTACAACAGAGGAAACTATTGACATAATGACAAATCCACTTGGTAATGATAAGTTCACTCATCGTGCCATGTTGTTAAAAAAAAAGCTAACTCCAGCTAGATCTCCATCATGGTGTAATGTATTTGATGACAATGTGGCAGTGTTAAATGAAAAACTACCTTATGAAAGCTAACAAACATTAGCTTTTACTCACCATGCAATGTTTTAAGAACGAAAGGTAACTCCAGCTAGATTTCCATCCTGGTGCATTGTGATTGATGACAATGTGGCTGTGCTAGATGAAAAACTACACTATGAAAGCTTACACACATTATATTTCACTCACCGTGCAACAATTTAAGGATGAAAGCTAACTGCAACTAGATTTCCAACATGACACAATGCGATTGATGACAATGTGGTTGTGTTACATGGAAAACTACCTTATGAAAGATAACACACATTAGCTTTCACTCATTGTGCTATGTTATTAAAAGGAAAACTAACTCTAGCTAGATTTCCATCCTAATGTAATGAGCTAAAGCACATAAGTTTTCCCTTTTAGTGCCATGTTGTTAAAAGGAAAGCTAACTCCAGCTAGATTTCCATCATGGTGTAATGTATTTGATGACAATGTCGCTGTGTTAGACGAAAAACTACCTTATAAAGGCTAACAGACATTAGCTTTACTCATCGTGCAATGTTTTAAGAACGAAAGCTAACTCCAGCTAGATTTCCATCATGGTGCATTGTGATTGATGACAATGTGGTTGTGCTAGATGGAAAAATACACTATGAAAGCTTACACACATTAGATTTCACTCTCTGTGCAACGATTTAAGGATGAAAATTAACTTTATCTAGATTTCCAACACGGTGCAACATGCTTGATGGAAATCTGGTTATGTTACATGGAAAACTACCTTATGAAAGCTAACACACATTAGATTTCACTCATCATGCCATTTTGTTAAAATGAAAGCTAACTCCAGCTAGATTTCCATCAAGGTGTAATGAGCTAACACACATAAGCTTTCCCTTATAGTGCCTTTTTGTTAGAAGGAAAGCTAACTCCAACTAGATTTCCATCATGGTGTAATGTATTTGATAACATTGTGGTTGTGTTAGATGGAAAACTACCTTATGAAAGCTAATAGACATTAGTTTTATTGACAGTGCAATGTTTTAAGAACGAAAGCTAACTCTAGCTAGATTTCCATCATGGTGCATTGCGATTGATGACAATATGGTTGTGCTAGATGGAAAACTACATTATGAAAGCTAACACACATTAGATTTCACTCACCGTACAATGATTTAAGGATGAAATCTAACTCTAGCTAGATTTCCATCACGGTGCAATGTGATCGATGACGATGTGGTAGTGTTAGATGGAAAACTACCTTATGAAAGCTAACACACATTAGTTTTCACTCATCATGCCATGTTGTTAGAATGAAAGCTAACTCTAGCTAGATTTGCATCATGGTGTAATGTATTTGATGACAATGTGGCTGTGTTAGATGGAAAACTACCTTACGAAAGCTAACATAGATTAGTTATTACTCACCACACAACATTTTAAGAACGAAAGCTAACTCTAGCTAGATTTCCAACATTGTGCATTTTGATTGATGACAACATGGTTGTGCTAAATGGAAAACTACATTATGAAAGTTAAGACACATTATATTTCATTCACCGTGCAACGATTTAAGGTTGAAAGCTAACTCCAGCTAGATTTCCATCACAGTGCAATGTGACAATTTGATTGTGTTAGATAGAAAAATACCTTATCAAAGCTAACACACATTAGCTTTTACTCACCGTTCAATGTTTTAAGAATAAAAGCTAACTCTAGCTAGATTTCCATCATGGTGTAATGTAATTGATGACAATGTGGCAATGTTAAATGAAAAACTACCTTATGAAAGCTAACACACATTAGCTTTTACTCACCGTTCAATGTTTTAAGAATAAAAGCTAACTCTAGCTAGATTTCCATAATGGTGCATTATGATTGATGACAATGTGGTTGTGCTAGATGGAAAAATACACTATGAAAACTTACACACATTAGATTTCACTCTCTATGCAATGATTTAAAGATGAAAGATAACTCCAGCTATATTTCCAACACGGTGCAACATGCTTGATGGCAATGTGGTTATGTTACATGGAAAAATACCTCATGAAAGCTAACACACATTAGATTTCACTCATCGTGTCATGTTCTTAAAAGGAAAGCTAACTCCAGCTAGATTTCTATCATGGTGTAATGAGCTAACACACATAAGCTTTCCCTTATAGTGCCATGTTGTGAGAAGGAAAGCTAAATCTAGCTATATTTCCATCATGGTGTAATGTGTTTGGTGAAATTGTGGCTGTGTTAGATGGAAAACTACCTTATGAAGGGTAGCAAACATTAGCTTTACTCACCATGCAATGTTTTAAGAA
The DNA here is from genome assembly GCA_001517045.1 of Pseudotsuga menziesii. NCBI lineage: Eukaryota > Viridiplantae > Streptophyta > Pinopsida > Pinales > Pinaceae > Pseudotsuga > Pseudotsuga menziesii. The sequence continues at coordinate 47,279 of LPNX010276137.1, forward strand.
CAGAAGCTAAATCCAACTAGATTTCCATTATGGTGCATTGTGATTGATGACAATGTGGTTGTGCTAGATGGAAAAATACACTATGAAATCTTACACACATTAGATTTCACTTACTGTGCAACGATTTATTGATGAAAGCTAACTCCAGCTAAATTTCCAACACATTGCAATGTGCTTGCTGACAATGTTCTTGAGTTACATGGAAAACTACCTTATTAAATCTAACATACATTAGCTTTCACTCATCGTGCCATGTTGTTAAAATGAAAGCTAACTCCAGCTAATTTTCCATCATGGTGTAATGAGCTAACAGACATCAGCTTTCCCTTATAGTGACATGTTGTTAGAAAGAAAGCTAACTCTAGCTACATTTCCATCATGGTGTAATGTATTTGATAACAATGTGGTTTTGTTAGATGGAAAACTACCTTATGAAAACTAACATACATTAGCTTTACTCACTGTGCAATGTTTTAAGAACAAAAGCTAACTCTAGCTAGTTTTCCATCTGGTGCATTATGATTGATGGCAATGTGGTTATGCTAGATGGAAAACTACATTATGAAAGTTAACACACGTTATATTTCACTCACCGTGCAATGATTTAAGGACGAAAGCTAACTCCAGTTAGATTTCCATCACGGTGCAATGTGATCGATGATGATGTGGTTTCGTTGGATTGAAAACTACTTATGGTGGAGAAAGGCTTAATGTAGGATATGTTATGGTTTTGATCATTTATGTCATTGAACCACATTTGATTGTGGAAGATGTTGATGAAGGGGACTTACATCCATGGAAGATCATAGATTTGAGGCATAACAAAGGTAAATCAAAATCTTTAAGCACATGTTAAGTGTTTTTGATAGTACATTGATTGTTTTTTTGAGCAAATACTAAGTTTGTTTAATTTGATGTATAGGTGCAAATGTATCTTCTGCATTTTCTATTGGAGACCAAGGTTGATCTTTTGCAATGTGGAGTGAAGGTGGGTGAAGGCTCCATATTTAATACACATATTGGTCATAAAGTGCATGGAAGGATGGTAAATAAATGATCCATAGTGGTTAACATTGAGAAGGTATTAAAACATGATGCTCTTTTGCCACATCCAACAGGATTTGAGAATACACTGGGGGGTGCATTGGGATCTTATGATATTTGACAAGAATCAGATTTGGAAACTCATTGTCATGATCATCCAGTAAATACTCCCCAAGATAGGCTTACATTCGCTTGTAAAAATGTTTCTCTTACACATGAAAGCATGGGAACAAGCATATGCATTGCCAAATGATCATAGTTAATGTCCGTGAGGATGACATGGTTGAGGGTGAAATGTTAGGTGAAAAGGAATTCAGTGTTTTTGTGGAAGACATAGATAGAACTTGTGAAAGATGTAGGATTGGGGATAAGTCTATACATTGTTGGGTTATATGGCCAATAAATTAGTTGGTGGACAATGAAGGTGAGATTTTAAGGGTGAATGAAAATTTCAAGGAGGCACCCAAGGAAATGGTGGTATGGGATCTTATAGAGGAAATAAGTCCCTTGAACACATGGGATGGTGATCTTTATAATGAAAAAGATATAGACTCAATTTCTATGCACACAACAAGGCCATATAAAAGGATTAAACGAGTTGTGGCTACAAAAAAATATGGAAACTTTCAAATACAAAGAGATGAAGATAAATAAATCCGAATTTTGGAAGCGGATGAATGCTGCAAACAAGATTGTATTCAACATGTGGATAGGAAAGACATTGCAACTACTATAAGGGGTATGAAACTCTTAAATAAAAATGGCATTAGGGAATTTGTCTTGAATTCACTCCTTTCCAACACAATCATGTCAAAGAGCCATGGCCATGGCCTACCTCCTACTGCTAGGAAAGTAAATGACATGAGGTTTAATGGAGATATTATTTGTAAGAAAGCATGGTACAAGATACATAATATTCCTCAAAGCACCTTCTATACTTACCAACATAATTTTCAACAAGGACATGTCAAAGGAATTCATGGTAACACCAACAAATGCAAAGCACATGCACATATTGTGGCAGCCATAGAAATATTGCACAAAATTGTAATGGATAATTCAGATTTTTCACCGAACCAAACATGACAAGTTGGAGAACATGGAATGTCTTCTCCTTTAATATTGTTGCCATCAATGTACACCAAAAGTTCTTTGTTAAAAGAGATCAATGAGGCTCTTCAAGAGCTCAATTTTCCATCAGTATCACAACCAACAATGAGCAATATTTGGAATACTCATTTTCCAGATGTGGCATTCTCAAAGAACACTAACTTCAGTAAATGTAGTGAATGTATTGTGTTGAAAGCAAATATGAAGACATCAATTACAAAAGAGCTGGAAGAAAAGGCATGAGCTTGACTGAAGAAACATAACAAGATTGTTATGTGTGGAAGATATTGCTACTATGCCCACATAATTATGTTATAGCGGTCTCCAAAGGAATACTTGAGCATTATCCATGATAAAATGGACAAAACAAAGACTTCAATCCCAAGATTACGTGTCAAATCAAAATCTGTTGCAGGAACAAACTTGGGTTTGTTTTTTACAGGTAGGCTAACACATGGGCATAGCACAGGCAGTTTTGGCCATTTCTCCCTACCATTTGTACAAATGGTATCACAATTTACCATTACATCTATTGCAAAGTGCTTGAGGGACCTTGAAGACACATGCCTTGATATGTATGGTGATTTGCTTTATGAAAGTGGAAGTTCAAGAAACCCACTTTCAAATGCATTACTTCAAAACTCTATTTACTCAAAATGTAGAGTGTACAAGGATGCTTTCCTATCTTAAAATGGAAGCTCAAAAAATTAAAATCTTGATTTTAAACCTCTTCCTCCACATTTGTTGTTATAGTTGGACAATGCAGCTAGTGATAATAAGAATTGTTATGTTTTCATGTTTCTATCACTATTAATTGCACTTGGTGTCTTCATCACTATTGAGGTTGGATTCTTGATTGTGGGGCACACCCATGAATACATAGATGGAACCTACGGAAGAATGTCTTCCAACTTGAAAATTAAAGATATATATTCTTTACTTGAGATGATGGATACATATCGCACAATAGAAGAAAAACGAGGATTTCCACCTAAACTTATTGAAAAAGTGTATGAATTCAAAATTTTTCCTAATGGGTACATCAAGGAGGGGGAAAATGCAGTCGCTAGACATCATAATGTCTAGTACTTCCAATTTCTTATACTCAATGATGTTCCAATTTTGAGGTATAAAGAATCCATCAGAGACATTGAGTGGTCAAAACCAGTTGAGTTCTGGAATATAGATGATGAAGGTCGACCTATATTTCCCACAGGGAAGCAATCTTTCTTATGTCCCAAAGACAATGATGTTTATTTAAAAGAACTAAAGGAATGAATAACATCATACGTTAAAATGTGGAAAGAGACTATTGGAAATGAGAATGAACCAATTGCTACAGAGGAATGTAATAAAAAAAATAGAGTATTGGAAAAGAGTTCTTGATGCATTAGATGGAATCTACAGTGACCATACACCCTTGGATGAAAGTGATTCTTCTTCTGATGATTTTTCGCCCAAGACAAGGAAAAATGTTAATGTCGATGGTAATGCACTCCATGCAATATCAAGTATTATGGATGGGGATTTTGATAATGTGACAGATGAACCGGTATATGTTGGACCTAGGTGCAACTAGCCAAATCCAACATTCGATCCTAGAATTGATGTTGAGAAGGAAAGATGTTGTTAGATCAAGAAATGAGGATGAAGGGGAGATGATTTGGATGGAAAAATCCACCTCAGATATATTCTAGGACGATGACAGCGAGACCCTTCATGTAAAGATTGATTGGTGGCAACCTAGCTCAGGGAAATACAAGGGAAACATTTTAGAAATACTGATGACACAGAACTTGGATCTATTCCAATTAATACCATAGTTTGGGCATGGGTGCCAAAGAAAGAAGATTGTAGGAAGACCAAGATAAATAAATGTGGTCTACAAACTGTACTTGATCTACATGAGCATATATAAGGAGATTAGGTGGAGATGATTCATGAATGTAATTTTTCTTTTTGAATGACTTTTAGTATACATGAATAAACATTTTTCAATGTTTGTAGTATAATAAATACTCTTCAACTGGATTTTTGAAGAATTTTATATTATTTACTGCATATATAAAATTTCACATCAAGTTTAATGTTAATTCATGTAATGATACTTTATGTGAATTAGATAACACCATTCAAATTTTAACTTTTCAATTTGTCTTTTAGATCAACACAACATCTCACTATATCAA
>LPNX010276137.1:53122-133122 GCA_001517045.1 Pseudotsuga menziesii
ATTAAATTAGTTTTTAATACACCACCACCACCAACAACAACAATAATAAATTATGTCTCTGTTCTAATTCATAACTTATTTTAATCATTACTAAGATAAAACCTGTTTTACTCTAAGTCATAAAAATATTTTCTCTTGTCCTCTATCAAGTGGTGTCATCTTCCCAAAATAAAACATCATACTCAAAAAAGACTTCAATCTAGACACATTAGTTAACATAATTTCAATTAAATGAAATTCCAAGATAATAATAGAAACAAACATTGATTATTAATGTCATTAAATAACTTTAATAATAATATGTAAAAAAATCTTACGCAATCTATTTTTCGTGATATAACCATTGATCAACTTAACTTTTATTAGAAAATATAAATAATAGTAATATAAATAAATTATATTTCTATTCTAACCTATAATTGTTTTTTATCGTTAAAATAATAAACTTAGCATAGTAACACTTAATAGATAATAGTTTTTCTTGTCACTTATAAAATGTTGCACCTTCTAATATATTACAACATGATACTCAACACATGCAATAATGCTTGCTACGTCTAGAATTAAAATTGTTATATTAACAAACACATTTATATTATGTCATTAAATAGTTATTAAATGGGTCATTCTAAAATATTGCCAACCTTCTACTAGTATAGGAACTCAACACCAACAATGTACTAGTTACCATATCAAATTATAATTCAATTGCTTAATCATAGTAACATATACAATATTAATGTCATTACATAAACTTAATCAACTTACCATTTGATACAAAATATAGATAATATTAATGGAAATTATGTAAGGAATCAAAGTCTAAGAATTTCATAATTTTGAAAGAATCAAAGTCTAAGATTTTCATCATTTTGATTTGTCATAGAAGATTAGAAAGATGTAATTCAGGTGTTAACACAATCCCTCTCCCCTCATGTTTTAAAAGGTGCTAGCTCAATGGAAGAGCAGTTGCATTACAAGCATGACGATGGTGGTTCGATTCCTCCGTGCCCTAACATAAATTAATAGATGATTTAAAATATAACGATAATATAAATATTGTAAGATATCTATATTTTCAATATAAATATGCTCTTTTCAATTAAACGCATTGTTCAAATACTTCATAAATAAATAATGAACAGTTGCAATAATTAATTCAATTGGTTTTCCCCCTTTCCTCTTGTATATGAAAAAAATAAAACTGTATTGCAGTAATACTTTTCTAGTTCATAATTGATTTTGATTGTTAAAATAATTAATATTAATAAACAAGGGATGATTTACTATCATCAATATCATTAAATAAATTTATAGGTGAGAAATTTCTCACGTTAATCTATTATTCATAAAGTAAACATTCATCAACTTAGTTTTTAATACATTACCACTACCAACAATAATAATAATAAATTATGTTGCTACTTTAATTCATAATTTATTTTAATAATTACAAGGGTAAAACTTAGACTTTAAAGTCATAAAATATTTTCTCGTTTTGATTATAAGTGGTGCGAACTTCCAAAAATAAAACAACATACTCAACAAAGACAAAAATGATTACTATGACAATATTTATAATTGTTGTAATAACAAATACAATGTTGGTATTATGTTATAAAATAATTTAATCAACTTAACATTTAATACAGCTATAAATAATATTAATAGAAATTATGTAAATATTCAAAGGCTATGACTTTTTTCATTTTGGAAGAACTCAATCTAGCGTAAGTTCAAAATTCTAGATCCACTAAATAATTACAAATTTAATGAAATATGTGTTAAGAGGATAAAATAGAGGAAGATATGAGCAATAGACACGATCCCGAAGAGGAAGAAGCAATGGACAAAAATCATCATCATGAGGGTAATTCCCCACCTGAAGGGACGGTTGCTACACTTCAATTCCCAATTCAATAGCTAGAAGGGATAGCCCCCATGAAAAATATATCGCCATCGGTGTTTCCTCGCTTTTATGGAAAAGCAGGAGAGGATCCGAACAAATTTATTTTTGAATTTGACATCCTCTGTCGCAACTATGACTACACCACCAATGCACAGAAGCTGAAACTTTTCCTGCCACTCTAAAGGAAAATGCATTACATTGGTTTATGAGCCTGGGATGTGAAACTACCACTAATTGGGACAGGATGAAACAGGTGTTCCTCGAGAAATATTAGGAGTATTGTGATACCAAGGATAAGAGAGAAGAACTGTTTAAAATGGTACATAGGGATGATGAAAGTCTGCAAGATTTTATTTAAAGGATTTTATATAATGTGCAGAGAGCTTGACAGACTAATATGGGGTTAGATGTGCTCAAAATAATCCTACTTCATGAGATTAGGGATGATTTCCTAGACATGTTAAACATGTTAGGAAAGGGGGATATCTCCAAGGAGTCCTTTGAAAATATCATGGAACTTTGCAAAAGGTATTCCAGGGGATCTTCTAGGAATAAAAAATGGGACAAATGGGACAAATTAGAACATGATGCCTTCGACAAAATGCAGAACTCATCTAATGGAGGAGCCTCCCGTGTACAGATAGGAAATCTCCTCAAAAATTTCAAAACAAAAATGATGAGCTCCATCTCCTTGGAAATAGATGTCCTGAGGGCAGAGCAGAAATAAGCAGTAGAGGATCTCACACTAGGTGTATTCTACCCTAAATGTAGGAAGAACCACCATTTGAAGGAGTGTCAGCTGTGAAAGCTAAACCATGACACAAAAGAATTCCCTTCACTACCTCAAGTGAAATTTGTTCTGCAGGAATCAACTCCATATGTGGAACCATCTTACTTTATTGCATAGAAAAAGCCCCGGCAGCCTCAAAATCAAGGTATGACTCCGGACTTGTTTCCATTTTCAAATAACATGAATAATTGGAATAATATGCAGCACATGAATATACAATTCCCTTCATATTATTCTAACCCTCAATGGTACCCCTCTCAACCTCCAATGAAAAATTTTAACTCCTAGAACCCCTAGACAAAGCCACCAAACCAACAAAATTCTTGGTCTCTTGGATGGAAGAATTTCCATCCAAGGAACGAGTTTCCCCATAACCAACCCTCTAAACAACTTCCACATCAAATTTTTCCTCAACAACCATACCCTCCTTAACAATATCCTCATCCTTATTAGCAGTCGCAGCTGCAACTCTAGAATAATGTTGTCCCCAATATGTTGATACAACCACAGCTACTAGCTTAACCTAACCCTAACCCAAACAATAAAGCAGTCCATCAATTTGAGACTGTCAAAATTCCTACTTACTCCATTACTCCTATACCCTACAACGATATCCGCTTATGATCAAGAAAGGTATTGGAGCCTTTGATCATTGAGGATGTTCCATCCCCTGTGCATGAAGAAGGGATGAATCCACAGTATTGATCCAATACAGTGACCTCCATTATTGAAGACGCTGAACATCTTACTAATATGACAGCTGAAACACAGAAAGACACAGTTATCGACACACAACCTACACAGTTGATTAGGGAACCACCATACCTTGAAATATTAATGTTACCAAAGGTAGTGGGGAAACCTCAATTTAACCTCTTAGGAGAGTTAAAAAATATTTATGTTAAAATTCCACTCCTTTAGGCCCTTCAAGATGTACCTATCTATGCTAGAACTATTATGGATCTGTGTACAAGGAAACCCAGGGATCCTCCCATTGTTCATGTCATAGGCAAATTATCTGCATTAATAAAGGGAAAAACCCTCTTGGCCAAATACGACGAGCCTGGGAATCCCACTGTCAATATGCAGATTGGGCGCACACAAATACCCAATGTACTGGTAGACTTAGGAACAATAATTAATGTTATGACTATTGAAACTATAAGAAAACTTGGGCTCACTAATCTCAGGCCAACTCCTACCATTTTAGAACTGGCAGATAGATCCACTATTAAACCTGAAGGAATCTTGGATGATTTCATTATCTCAGTTGATTCTTGGGAGTGTCCTGTTGAATTCTTGGTTTTACAACCTAAGTCGTAGCTAGGAGGACACCTATTGATCCTGGGAAGGCGCTGGTTAGCTATAGCTTATGGTTGCATTAGTTGTCGATTTGGGTCTATGACCATATCAGATGGAACCGAGATAAAGAACCTCACTCTATATCCTCCAGCTCAGGCAAGCTTAGAAGCTGAAACTCCATTATGGATGGAGCTAGAGGAAGAAGAGGGTGTTCAGTCATTATTAACGATAGGGAAGGCCTTAACTTTTAAAGATGAAAATGAAGATGATGCCATTAATAATTTTGTCAGTGAACCCACTTGTGTCAATAAGAAAATGTATCAGATCCTGAATGTGACTCTAGGTGAAGAGGAATAAGAAAATATCATAGAAGAGACATTAGTCAGTAACACTCACATACTTCCAATGTTAAAAAATTTGAAAAGTGTTCCTATCGAGGTAGAGTATGGAAAAACCCTGAATATTAATCCCATCTTTTCCCCAGATGAACAAGAGCACCTAATCATTCTCTTAAAAAAACACAAGGGGGGATTTGCATGGGAGTACACAGACATGAGGGGCATCCCTTTTAATCTGTGCACCCATCACATTTATATAAAAAGTGACTCCTGGCCTATCTGCCAGCCTCAATGACAAATGAACCCTAATCTTAGAGACAGAGTGAAGGAAGAAATTCAAAAACTCTTGGAAGCAGGATTTATATATCCCATTTCAGACAGCGAGTGGGTGTCTCCACTTGTAATAGTACCCAAGAAGAATGGTAAATGGATATTCTATGTGGACTATAGAGAGCTGAACAAGGAAACACAGAAATATCACTTTCCCCTACCTTTCATCGATCAAGTACTTGACACCTTATCCAGGAAGAATTTCTTCTCCTTCCTGGATGGGTTTAGCGGGTACAATCAAATACAGATTGCTCCTAAAGACCAGGATAAAACTACCTTCACCTGTCCTTGGGGAAATTTTGCATACAGAGTGCTTCCCTTTGGTTTATGCAATGCACCAACCACATTTCAAAGAGCTGTGATTGGCATTTTTTTAGAATTAGTTAATGATCATATGGAAATTTTGATGGATGATTTTACTCCTTATGGCAAGAATTTTGAAGCATTGAAAATTTTGGAAAAGGTTTTAGCTCGCTGCGAATAGACTCAGCTATATTTGAGCACTGAAAAGTTCCATATGATGATGAGTGAAGGAGTGGTGTTGGGGCACTTTATCTCTGTTGATGGCACCCAGGTGGACCCCTCAAAAATCAAGGTAATAAAAAATATACCTACTCCTGTAACTCAAAAAGAAGTGTGAAGTTTCTTAGGGCATGCTGGATATTACAGAAGATTTATAGAAAACTTTTCCAAACTTGCCTCTCCTTTGTTTTTAGTATTAATGAAGGATGTGCAATTTATTTGGAATGAGGCATGCCAGACAGTGTTTGTTAAACTTAAGGAGAAGTTTTCCACAACTTCCATCCTAAGAGGGCCCAATCAGACGCTACCTTATCACATTTCTTCACATGCCTCTGATACTGCCATTGGAGCAGTTTTAGGATAGCAGGATGGTCAAGCACCTTATGTAGTTTATTATATTACTAAAAACCTAGCCCCTGGTGACCTTAATTATACTATTACCAAGAAGGAGTTTTTAGCCATTTTTTACTCCATTAACAAATTTCGACATTATATCACTGGATATCCTACATTTGTGCACACTGACCACTTGGCCATCAAATATCTAATGAATAAACCTGTTACAAATTCTAGGGTAACTAGGTGGCTGTTATTATTACAGGAATTTGATATCACCATTATAGACATACCTAGAAAATAAAATGCCATCGTTGATTTCTTATCTCGTTTTACTAACAGTGATGATAATTTCCTGTTGAGGGCTCTTTTCCAGATGAACACTTATTTGTAGTTTCAGCTCACTCCCCTTGGTATGCAGATGTCACTAACTAATTAGCTGCAGGGAATATTCTGGCACATTTTTCCAAAAGAGAAAAGAGGAAAATTATTCAACAAAGTGCCAGGTATTGTTGGATCGACAGTCATCTCTTCTACACATGCCCTGATCTTGAGATTAGAAGATGTGTAAGCGAAGATGAAATATTCCATATTCTGAAGGCCTGCCATGATGAGCCTTGTGGGGGACATTTTTCACATAGGAGGATAGGACACAAAGCGCTAAGAATGGGCTACTATTGGCCGACCCTTTTTAGGGATGCAAAAAGATATGTCCAGTCTTGTGATAGCTTCCAAAGGATGGGCAAGCCCAATAGATTGGATCAAATGCCTCTTTAACTGCAACTGGTGGTTGAACCCTTTGATAGATTGGCCTTAGATTTTGTTGGTCCTATCAGCCGTCATTCCAAGCAGAAATCCTACATATTGGTATGTACCGGCCATAGTAGCATAATACAGCCGAATTAGAGTTTCCCATACATAATTTTTGAACGAATTCGAAATTCATCGAATATTCAGCGATGTATGGATACGACCTAACTAACCTGTAATGTTTGAAAATATTTTTGCTTAGAATCCCATAGATAGACCAAAATATTTAAAATTATTTTTGCTTGAAATCCCCTCATCCACAGATCGTCTGTCCAGTGTTCACTGGTCTCTGTCCGACATCCACAGGTCTGTTCAAAACTTATTATGAAATTATGAATAATGATATTAGGGTTTACAACATTTATGCCTTTGTCATTTAATTTTTTAACCAGTAATATGAATAAACTTTAATCCTTTGTCATTTTATTTTTTTATAGTAGTGTTGCGGTTAAGTTATGAATTTTGTTTTCTTTTTTTATATATAAAGGTTGCCGTTAAGTTATGAATTTTTTAATTTTTTTTATATGAGGGTTAAGTTATGAACTTTATATATATATATATATATATATATATATATATATATTATATTTGATAAAAAAAATTAAAGTTATTTAATATATTNAAAAGTTATTTGATAAATATTTATATATTTATAGTGTTTGATTTTAATTAAAAAAAATTATTTGATAGTTTGATTTAGGATGATTAAAATTTATAGGTTAGAGCATTCATAATTTGTTTTGTATTTTAAACTACAACTCTCAATATGATATGTTGTTTTTTAAATTTAAAATATGTTTCAAGTTGATTTTAATGAATATTCAATGTTACATGAACATCTTCAATAGTTGATGTATATTTTTTATTTTTTTGGAATTTGAAAAATACATGTTTTTAAATTTATAAGTAACCTAATTCCGTATTTTATCCGTACTATAATTTTTCGTTACATATATTTTCCATATCGAATCGAATTCATATCCATATTCGTACTCAAATTATGCTACTATGGTACCGACTACATGAAAAAATGGGTAGAATATGTGGCTTTGGTGAAAGCCAATGACCAGGATATGATCGATTTCCTATATGGTGAAATCTTTACACATTTCGGACTACCCAAGGAAGTGGTTATTGATGGAGGACCTTAGTTTGTGTCACATCAATTCGAAGCTATGCTATGAAAGTACCATATTCGACACCGGATAGCTTCACCATACCATCCCCAAGCAAATGGCTAGGTAGAAAGCACTAACAAAGTTATTGAAGCCATCCTTGCCAAAATGGTCAAGAGAAATCGTAGATATTGGGCTGATAGACTTCTGGAAGCATTGTGGGCATATCGCACTGCTTGGCGCAATACTACATGTTTCTCTCCTTATGACTTGGTGTATGGGAAAACTGTTGTCTTTTTGATTGAATTTGAAATTAAGACTTTGAAGACAACTACAGAGGTAAACTTAAATGTGACGGAAGCCCAGAAGAGAATATTGAATAAATTGAATGAACTTGACAAGAATCGTTTAGTTGTTGTGGATCAAACAGTATTAATCCAGCAATAGAGATCCAATTGGCATGGCCAATTCATCAAAAAGAAAGTATTCTACGAAGGAGACTGGGCATTATTATACGATTCAATATTCAAAAGGGACTTCAAGGGTAAATTACGCACAATATGGTTGGGCCCAGACGTTGTAGACAAAGTATTTGATAATGGTATAGTCTGTCTGCTAACCATTGATGAGAATCGTGCACCATTATTTGCTAATGGTCACAGGATGTGACTGTACCATAATCCCATTTCAAAAGACGCATTCACTTCACAGGTTGTAGCTGATCCGGAATACTAGTTATAACAAGGGAATGAATCTTTCTTTGCCCCTGTTAATCCTTAGATAATCACTGTAAATATTACATAAAATTTTTGTACATAAATAAATTGATATTTTTACTATTATTTTTATCTTTTTCTTTTGCACTTGATCCATTTTTTTTAAATAAAATGTGGAAGCGCCTAAGGAGCAGTGGTCATTATCAGGCCTATCGACCAGGGTCATCCTTCTGTAACTTCCTACATCAGAAGAAAATTCCTTGAACAAATATATTGTAGCCGCAACACTGAAAAATACCTCCCTTTATTCCGTTGCGCACAGCTGCAACACCATCAAATCGTTGCCTTTTTCCCTTTTTTTCTACAGCTGCAACACCGTCAAATTGTTGCCTATTTTCCCATATTTCTACATCTGCAACACCGTAAAATCCTTCCCTTTACCTTGTTTCGTGTAGATGCAACACCGTCAACTCCCACCCTTTACCCCGTTCCAGCAGCTATGACACCATTTCACTTTTTTCCATTTTCACCTTTTCCGGCAGCTGCGACACTGTTCCATTTTTACTATGTTAACCTTTTTCGGTAGCTACGACTCCGCCAAAACTGGCTGATTTTTCTATAATTCGTGGCCACGACTCCGCTAAACTGCTTGATTTCTCTATGGTCTGCCATTGTGACTCCTCCATTCTTGGCAGAATTCTTTGCAACCTTGGTTAGCGACTCCTCTAGATATGGCTCCAATTCCTGATGTTGGCGATTCCGATTTATTTTTCAGCATTCATTATGTTTTCGACAAAATTGACATGGTGGTTTTGGTTCGTCGGCAGAAAAGGTCATTACAGCATACCTGCAGTAATGATTAAATTTAAATGGCTGCACTTCACATGCTCTATTATTTTCCAAAGGTCACCATTCATCGCATATTTTCTAAGGTATGGTTCTGATTATTTACTTGATTAAGCGTTAACTAGATTTGACAACATTAATCATACCTTCCTTTCTATGCCCATTATTACACCTGCATATTGTTAGCTGTCCACTCGTACGACTTAATGGCTATTTATGTTACCTGATAACCGCCACCTTTCCTAATTTTGGATAAAATTCTAAACATTTCTATGCTCCGAAACTTTCTAAATTTACCCAACTCCACTCTCAGTTGTTCATGCATACTCTGTGCTTTAACCTCCATTGTCAGGACCTATAATCTGTCAGAGTGAGAAACACTTCTGAAGTCAAACAAACATGGGTATCCCATCTTGGCATAAACCTCCAAATACATGAGAACTAAGAAGAAATCTTGAAGTTTTCGCTGTTTTTGAAGCTACATGCTGGACTGAATTCTTCCAACACCTGAATGGGTTTCATCGTGAGACAACTCTACAATTTTCCTTAAATCTTACGGAAACCCACTTAGAGGTTTGGGGGTTACATATCGAAGTCTCTGAAGCAATAATGGCTGAGGTCATTGGCCTTCAATAGGTTGGTATAGCCTGGTTTGATTGAAGAACCCCAATGCTGCTGCAGTACAAGATTTTCTAAGAGAGGGGGAGCACATTTGGAAGTCATGGAGAGGGATAGCATTACACTCACCACCTCGGCCATGGGATCAAGTAGCAATTTTCCTCAAGAAGTATATCACCTGTGAAGGTAGGTATCAAATGGTTTATTAATCTGAATTTCCTCTATTATCTCATCTCCGTCATAGGGCCTTCCTGAACATTCCATTTTACCTATTCAATGATTTACACCATATGGCAGGGTTTGTTAGAACAGCCAAGCATCCAAAGTCCTCCCTTACCCACCATGGCCTAATCAAATTAATAATTTTATTAGCCTTATCTCAATGAAACCAAACCTGGGAGCAATTCACAAGTCAAATTCAGGAACCAACCCTTTTTCCTAGCGTTCTAATAGAAGAAGAAGTAGCAGTACTTGTACTCATGGGGCCTGTTCAAAACAAAGAAGATCCTGCCAATCAATAGTTGGGGGGAAATGAATAACAACAGGAGGTTTGGAGTCCCTCCAATTTAGTTGGGGGGGGGAGGAGAAATGAGACTGGATCGGAGGATCAGTCAGAAGACCAAGTAGAACAATTGGAGGAAAATACACAAGAAGACCCTGTAGAGAGATTAAATAATATGGAAGCTCTGATAGTAGTGGTTGAAACTGGAGTAGCATTAGATGCTGCGACAGCTAAATATGAGGATGTTAGAGCCATGATAACAGAAGAAAACATGGAGGTGTTGACCATTGAATCTTCCCCTGAATGGGTAAGAACTCTGATTGAGGAAGAACAGGAAAATGCTGAGACAGAGGATATCCCTTCCACATCAGCTGCAAATCTAGAAATTCCAGCACCACGAAGGAAAAGGAGGAGATCAAAATAAGAAATACAGGCATCACCACCAATAAGACAAAAAAGAACTAGGTTAGTTATAGTAGCAGAAGCAGGATGGGAAATATGGGCAACCGTAGAAGCACAGATCGAATTCCCCATTCTGAGACTCAAAGCAAATGATGCCCCACAAGAACCATCTACAGAAGAAACTCAAATTGAGGGACTTCTGTATGAAAATGGGTTTTTAAAGGAGGAAGTACAATCACTTCGAAAATAACTAGAAAATTGGAAGGAAACATGCAGGAAATAGGTGGAAAGGAAGCAGCACACACTAGTTGAAGCTGCAAACCAATTAGAAGGATCACTTCCTACTGAGGATGGTGATGAGGAAGAAAGAGTGTTTTGTCCTGTGTGTGGATAAATATTTAACCATTCAGGCTACAAAGTCATAGGTCGTGCCTTTGTGACACAACAACCCGTACCTATAGCTGTGGAAGAACAAGGACAACCTGATTGGAAGGATGGTGAAGCTCCCCAAGAGAAAATCCAGCAAAGGGAAGTAGAAGATAAGTAGGATGTTGATACACAAGAACCAACATCTTTGAATATTCCAATTGAAGTTGCCACCCAAATTGGGACAGGTGAACCATAGGCCGATATTATTCCTGATTTTGTTAAATAAGTATACGTTGTGACTCATCAACCTTCTCAGGGCACATAACTAATAGAGATGGAACCCCAATAGCAAAATGATGATGAGGTTGAATAGGATGTTGATACACAAGAACCAACATCCTTGAATATTCTCATTGAAGTTTCCACCCAAATGGGGGAAGAAGAACCAGAGATTGAAAATATTCTGGAATTTAATGAAGAAGTTTGTAATATGACTCCTAAACCATCTCAAGACACAGAGATAATAGAAATGGAATCCCAACAGCGGGAAAATGAGTAATTTAACCAGGATCTTGCTACATACGAACCAACATCCCTGGAAATTTCTGTGGAGACTCTCGGACTGCAACAAGAAGTCAATCCTGAAATGGACATCATTCCTGATTTGGATTTAGGAGAGGATGAATAAACGCAATCACAATCCTCGAGGGATACTGAAATCCTCAAGGAACGGCTCTGTATTGTAAAAGACATGAAAGCAACTCTACAATCCTAGCATCATGAAGAAAGAGAAGGGCAGGGCTCTGTTACATAAGAACCAACCGCCTTGCATTCCACTATCAAAGCTATAGCTGACAATCAGGCAAATAAGGATATTAAAATTCAAGAGGAGGTTATCACATAAGAACCAACATCCTTGCAATCAGCTACTGAAGTTGCTATAGGATAACTCCAAAGAGAGGAAGTTGTTACACAAGAACCAGCATCTCCAGAAGTTGTTTAAGAAACACCTATGGTTGAAGTTGCTGCAGGAAAAATTCCAGAAAGGGATGTTGTTACACAAGAACCAGCACCCCCAGAAGTGATTTCAAAAGTACATGATGTTCAATTTGGCACATCATGTGATAAGGTATTGACTCAACTTCCTCAAAATTTTATCGATTTGGATTTTGATAATGAAGAACATCCTGAAGATGAAGAAATCCTGAAGTTAACAAAAGAACTCTCAATCCTGAGAATAGAAGTGAGGAAGTGGAGGAGTCAAGTGGAGAGATATCAAGAAGGGACAATTTCCCTCGTTGAACATAGAAAGACCATCAGGGAATTGAAGGAAAAATGGGCAGAAGAACTTATGACCCAAAAAATCCGTGGGGAAGAGTTACAGAAGGAGCTAAAGGATCTAAAAAAGTTCAAGTCCATGCAGGTGGAAAAAGATCAGTTGTATAGTCTTTCTCAAGAATTGTTGGGTACTAGAGTACCATCTTCCTCTTACCCTGTATTTTTATTTGATCAATTCATTTGGTTTAAACTGAGGGCTGTAAAAGAAGGAGACCATATGAAATATCAACCTCATCTAAATTCCTAGAAACATTTCTAGAAAGTGACTTTGAGGACCAGAATTTGCTGTGTGATCTTTATTTACATGAGTTGTCTTTCCCTTTGGACCACCATTCGAATCCTGTCCCTTTCTTAGGTGATGTTCATCTGAGGGATTTTTCTTCCTTTGTGAGCAATCATGTTTAGTGGGAAATATCTTTCCAAACTCTCTCGCATAATGAGGCCCACTCTAATATTTGGATTCGAAGCAAACCTTAGAATCCTTGTCTTCTCCTTGCTCGTCATCAGAGTGTACTCTCGTGTCCCATACAAGCTCAGCATATAATGGAACTTCAAGAAGGGGTTATTTCTACTTGTGTTAGCCATATTTACATGCATCAACGAGTGGCTTTGGAAGGTAGCCAACACAAATGGTAGGTTTCCTATTCAACCCTGAGAAATAGGGACCCCTACTGTTACAGGAATTTTGAACAAGCACTTTCCAGGGTTGAGGGATATGTTGGATGCATGAAGGAATGTGGGGTTAATTGGATGGGACTCAAATTCAAATTTCCTCTCATCTGGTGTCCAGCAAAACCGTACAGGGAAGATTTCTCCTTAACAAGAGCAGAAGAGAAAAAGTGTTGGAGATATTGGGTTGTCCATAAGGCATTTCTAGAAAAATAGGGAACATCTGAATTCCCATACAACTTTTCTTCTATCCATGAATGAAGCACAATGTCAGATTCAGATTTAGAATAATGGAAGTTGTTGCATGAGGACATGCAATAGGACAGTTGGGGGGAGATGTTGGGCCCAAAAATGACACCTTTTTTACCACCCTTATCTACCTATTTTTGCCTCATCCTACTCTATTATGCATATTAAACAAATGTTTTTCCTTCACTTGGTCCCTCAAGTCATACAGGTATGGTTAATCATTGTCTTATTTTATTAATGCTTAGGATTGTTGTAATTAGGGATTTACATCTTAAATTATGCTAACATATGGTGGTTTTATAAAGATAATTCGAGATGTAAAGGATACAGGTGTAGCGGGCTGAACATGCCAAAGGAGGGATGGACATTCATTGCTGAGTTGATTTCTATCCATTCCATCATTGCCCAAAGAACACGGTCCAAGGGTATTATTCCACGTGGGTTGTACAAGGGTAGCTATAACAAGCTGCAACATATTCGGAGACAATAGTGCGTCGCTGCTCAAAATTAGCTGCAATCCATGGAGTGTCTTCTCAATTAATCATGATCATTATTTTTGGCTCAGATAACAACTTTCCTATATCTTCTGCTCTCATCTTGCCACGACTGTAATAGATCATCATAATTAGGGTAGCCTGAAGATCAGAGATCTTCATGGCTACCCGATAATAGTAGGAATATGTTATGATTGTAATTGTATAAATGATGGGAACTATTCCAAGTGAGGGGTTGAAAAATTAACCAAATTATTGTATCAGCTATGACCAAGGTTGTGTTCTCATCTGCCACTTTTAATACAAGGAGTTTGATTCTTCAGATCTCGGTGTTTTAACGTGTGTTACTTCCAGCATCTCTATGTGAAGGTTGGGCCTGTCTTTCTATAGGGATTGCTGAGTTAATTAGGTATTTTATTTATTCTGTTGTGTGATTTTATGATAACTTCCTTTATTTACAGTAAGCTACAACCATTATCAATTTGTTGTGTGTCATTTGAATGATCAGTAATTGCATCTCTTGTAAAAATGCAGTGGTGTGGTGTGTCATTCGATTGTATAGGTTAACTTTCTTTTATGCAACTGTGTGATAGTTGTAACAGTCATGTTCATCCCTAGTTCTTTCAATTGTTGTTTTCTTTAAATCTTTGCAGTTTGTTACTTCCAATTTATAATTGCAGAATTTAATTCCTGTACTTTGAATTTCTAGAATAGCTTAATCAAGATAGTTGGATGGATCTTTAGATGGTTTGGTAATTAGGGATTTTACTTTCTACAAAAGTAATCTAGGTGTTATTTCCTTAATATTTTAATTCTATATTAAGAATCGTAAGAAGGTACTTGTGATTGTATTCTTGAGAAGGTAAATTAGATTAAGTGGATTATGGGATGAGTGTGGCTGAATAGGAAAGTAGGATCATTTACTTACAGCATCAACTACCTTGTGTTTAAAGCATATACAATGCATATTATCCTTGAAATAAGAGACTTCCCTAGGTTGAAAATTTATATTGAATACTCTATATGTTGGCTTTAATTAACTTGCATATAGGGTTCCCAACAGAGCTTATGCTCAACATTAACATGGAAGGCTCCAGAGCTCCTCGCTTAACACAAAACATTTCATCAATCATGTGCTTCAGGTTCCACGGCCAACACAAACAAGAATATACATATATCATCAATAATTGGCTTATGCACAAGATATAAAACAAAGCATCATGTTCATATGCAGTGGGGTCTTCGACCCAATATAAAAATAAAACATCCCGATAATCATCATAATCAATAGGAACATGCCTATAAGTGTTAGGTCCAAAATTTGGGATATTACATTATTATAAAAATATTTTATATTTGTTTGTACTTGTCCTTTCCCTGCTGTATTCGGATCCCATGTTTTAAAAAATCTAGCAAATATGTATCCGGATTTGAATCGGTATCCTAGTAACTTAGGTATGTTCTCTAGCTAACACTACAAAAATAAGCTTGAAACATTTACTTTAGACATATGTAGTCCAACCATACAAAACTGTCAATAAAAGGGGAATACCAATCTTAGTCTGTAATACATGGCCATCTAGGATCATCTTAATACCCACAACAAGTTCTTAATAATAAAATTATAAAACCATAACTGAGCTGATCTCCAACTGAATTAGTGCTATAACATTAGAGGAGGCATCATAAACAATCAATATCACTACATGAGAAATCCCTCAAAACTTTGTACCTGGTTCCATGATCTTATTATGAACTTGAAACAATTTATTTTTGATATATATCTAATCTCTAAAATGCTATCGATACAAGGGCCATCATGTTGACATCAAGGATGTCTATATTTGATGTATGGCCCATTTCCATTATCTTAGTACACACTCCAACAAGTTCATATTACGAACAAATTGAATTCACTACCATATTGAGACATAAATTGATGCAGTGTTGTTACATTGAAGGAAACTTCATCACTAACTAATATGTCACTACAGGTCCTAGGCATAATTGCTCAAAACAAGGTGCTTAAGTCCACATTCTTAGCCACATTACACACCATAATACAAGGACCTCTTAACATTGGTTGCAACAAATTTAAAATATTGTTTATGAGCACATACATTTATTTTTTTAATCCAAAGCATGTTCCTTTAGTGTGATAGGAGATTCTAATGATCCATTTCTTAATAAGCTTCATAATCTAGATTGACAGATATAGAATTCCATAAAATTCAATACCAGATCAAATTTTAGATACAATAACATTATCTCAGCTAATAAATTCATAAAGCTCTATAGAAACTAATTGTAATGCAATTATGACATGGTGCATATGGATACTTTGCTTAGGTAAATTCAAGTAGGAAATACAATATTAGGCCTTGCTAATGCAATAGGAAGATAGGTAATTAAGAGGTTGCTTGTTCTTGATAATTTCTTCTTGCATGGTCATCAATTTTCACCTTTTCTACAAATGAGATCTATCATCCAGAGGGATCTTGCTTTGGCCTCTAAATCAATGCAAGTCATCATGCAGAATAGGTGGCAAAGTTCCATCTAGATCCTAATATTGTAGAGTGGTTCAGAAAAAACACATTATAGATATTAGAATGTGAGTGTAATCATGTATCCTCTCTATATTTTGTTGTGCTCAGTCAATCCAAGACAATCAATTCTAGGGAGGATAGGTAAATTACATGGCCAACAATACCATTTAAACGTGCTTGAGCCCCACTTGAAGGCTTATCAGTGAGTCCCACCACCAATAATGCAAAATCCAAATTATTTCACCACTAAAAGGCTAAGGCTCCTTCATCTCTCTCTACACCATAACATCTACTAACGTCCAGTTCAACTCAATCCTTTCAATTTAGTTCCATCCATGAGATATAGAATTATTCTCGATGAAAGAGTTCAGTTCCGTGTGGTTATATAATTATGTATATAGTACAATCAGTGAATTAGTGTTGCTTGAGTTACTTGCTTTGAGGAGAGTTACTGTTTGGATTGTAGTAGAACCTCGTTGGGATAATCAACCTCGACTGGCAAAAGAAATGACATAGGATAAAGACACAATGGTTGGATGAAGAAGAAATAGGCTTATGGAGAGGAGTTTACAACTGTTCCATCTTAAGAGAATAGCATTCAACTAAACCATATCTCGCACCAATCATTCCTAGGATCATGTCCCAATATGAGACTCACATACCTTTCGGTGATTGATGGATTCTTATCGGATTTATTCTTCTTGGATATTTTTTTTGCTCATCCAATCCAAGATAATCAATTCCAGGGAGGATAGGTAAATCCCATGTCCAAGAAGAGACAATTGGGTAGTAGAGAATGGAAGGGGATACTGTGCATCTTACTGAAGACACCAGTTTGGTTTTTTATATAGTATCCACATCTATATGTAACAGGTTTCAAGTTTTAACTAAAAATACATTGAAAAATAAGTTAATGGAGGGAAAAATAACCAATGTATAGGATTCTCATAAGTCACTATGAATGCAGAAATGATCCACATGCAAGATATTCATCCTTCACTCCAATCCTTGACAATTTTCATCATTAATTTTTCAAAAGTAAAAACACCATTGTAACCAAAAATAAAATGAGTTTCTTGTTTACCATACTGGAAAATAACATATTTTAAGATTACCTCACCAGTAACGCTGTATTTTGCACAGTCAATAGCATGACGTGATGCTCTGCCAATACTTTCCTTCGTCCTTGATAGCGTCTCTAACATTCCTTCAAAATTATTCCTGGAAATTGGTGCTTTTGTATCCCCACTAAGTGCCCCTCAAATCGATTTTCTCTTTGAGATTATTTTACCTTCTTCAGTTGATTCTAGATCCCTCATATTTGGAAATCCCCATTGTTGTAGAAGCTGTAGGAAGGACATTCACCTATTGGTGATGTGAGAGCTTGTACTAGTGATGGTTTGTAATTATGCTTTACCGACCCATAGATAATAAAAATATTTCCTATTAGTCATTAAAAATATGAAAGATTTGAGAAATAAAAAATCCATATTCAAGGTGTGCCATTCTATATAAAAGAGAGCAAGTCACATAATGTAGGAAGGCAAATACAGTGAATAATCAATATCCTTCCTGCCCTGGCCCTAGTTCCATTGGTCTCTCTTTGGTGAGAATGCAAACTCAAGTTGGATCGTTCCGCAGGTAGAATTTGGTTCAGTTCATAATTGAGTTCTGGCACCACTTCACTTAACT
This sequence comes from Pseudotsuga menziesii, assembly GCA_001517045.1. Classification (NCBI taxonomy): domain Eukaryota; kingdom Viridiplantae; phylum Streptophyta; class Pinopsida; order Pinales; family Pinaceae; genus Pseudotsuga; species Pseudotsuga menziesii. The sequence goes on from LPNX010276137.1 coordinate 71,016, forward strand.
TTTTCGGATGAGAAACAAGCCAGCCTAACAATCATCCATTGTAAGCCAACAACTTACTAAAATCGAAGTAAAGTGTTATTCTAAATTCTAAGGCTTCTAGGCCTCATATCAGAAATCTCTTGGTCTTAGGGGAGGAACTAGTGGGAAAGGAAGGTAATACAATAGTTAGTGCCCTTGAGCGGATGCTTTACAACCAAAGAGAGGCCTTACAAAAGTTTTGGGACTTCTTGATTCTATATGGGAAATGGAATCCTTTGTATCCTGAGCTGCCTCACCATCTAAGTGAATTTGGAGTGGTGAACTTTGATCTGAACTGATCCCTCATATTGGTGAAGGACTGTAAATAAACAGAATATAATTCTTAGTTTCTTCAATTGAAACAGAATGTGGAAGAGCTGCAGAATGTGCTTGTTCTCGCTTAGCTTATGCAGCTTCTATAAGATTCTTCATAGATGTAGATGGTGTATCAATGTCAAAATCATTTGAAATAGTTCTAAATTTTACTTCTTTTGCAGCATCATACCTGTAACATAAGACAAAATTCTAAGAACAACAAAGGAAGGACAATCTAAACCTTAATAAGTGGGTATCTAAATATAAGGTAGAAAACTTTGGAACACAATTGAACTTTTTTGTTTATAAATTTGGTAGAAAATTATACATGCCAACATGTTGAATTATTGTAACTTTGAAGTGTATTCACTTATTGTACCCCGATGCTTTTATCAGGAGAATCATTTGTATTTCATTGTACCCTGATGTTCCTATCGGGGGAATCATTAATATTGTACTAGGTCAGTAAAGAGTCATGAGGAAAACCCATCCTTTGTAAGTCGGGTCATTAGCACCCTTCGAAATATAATAATGAGTTATTTTGAGTCCTCCTAGAGAATTCAGCCCAATCAAGTTTAGTGGGGCCGACTTGGTTGAGTGAAATGTCAAGTGAACAAAAGACTATAAATAGGAGAGAGGCGCTCCTCATTTAAACATACAATCACAAACTTGTGTAGCACATGAGATAGAGAGTGAGTCTTATCTACAAGGAGGAGAAGAACAAGTGTGAAGTCTTGTATTTTATCTTTTGATCATCTATATTGAGGAATCTTTTCTTGTTGGGTTTTTCCTAGGGTAAATATGTGTTGATCTTGTGATACTGTTTCTTTCAATCATCTTGTCTATATGCTTTTGTTGTGAAATTGAATTGAATGCTGATAATCTAGCTTAGAATATGGAATCTTAACATGGTATCAGATCTAACCTGAATAGGATAGCTTTCATAAGCTGAAAAATCCCTCTCTCTCTCTCTCAGATAAGAAATTAGGGTTTTGGGAAAATTTTGATTTTTGAAGATTTGATTGTATGGAAATTTGCGCCCTCCTAGAGTGCATCTACTAAGCCTGAGATCGATATTTTTGAGTGGGTATATCTCCAGAAAAGTCAAACCCTAGTTTGGCACTAGACCAGAAAACTACAGAAATCTAGAACCAGAAAACTGCACTAAATAATCTCCCAAGTCAGATTTGAAAGGTGAATACTTGAGGTCTCCAAAAACCAATCACACTAGTCAACTCGCCTCATTCAAGCGCATCTCTTGGTAATAACAGTTTCTCATTTTCCAGAATTTCAATTTTTTGTAATCTCCTCACAAGATGGCCCCAAGCACCAAGCTTGAGGACAAACTAGAAGGAATAGAGAATTATAGAGCATGGAAATACATAATGGGCATCATTCTCAGGGAGAGTGATCTTGAAAAATATATCAAGGATGAAGTTGTAGAACCTGAAGAGGCTGAATTTAAGGAGAAGCACAAGAAGGATCTAATTAGGGCACAAAGGATTACTGCTGACTCTATCAAGGATCACTTGATCTCTCAAGTGTCATCCAAGAAGACTCTAAAATAAATTTATGATGCACTATAAAGGATATATGAAGGTAGAAACATCAACAAAAAGATGAATCTAAGAGCTCAATTAAAGAGCACCATGATGAGTCATGGAGAATCCATCCAGGACTCTTTCACAAGGGTTTCCCAGTTCAAGGAACAACTATAAGCCATTTGAGAATCCTTTGATGAATATGATTTGGTTATGACTGCTCTCAACGGTCTCACTAGACCCTAGGAGTCATTAATCCAAATGATGTGTTCCAGAAAGGAAAGAATGAAGTTTGATATTGTATGGGAATATTGTATTCAATAGGAGGCTAGAGTGGCCAATAGAGAAGAAGTACTAAAGGAATATGATCAAGCCCTAGACACCCATACTAAGAGAATAAGAAGTTAACCCAACTTCAAGAAGGGAAACCACAAATATTATCAACCTCCAAGAAGGTTCCAAAGAATAAGAGAAAGTCTCCCAAAGAGGGACTACTCCATATTTCAATGTTTTCATTGTGATAAGGTAGGACATATTGCCAGAAATTGTCCTTTGAAGAGAGAAGAATACAAGAAGAGGAACAAAAACAAAATAAATCACGCACATCTAGCAGAAGATGAGGATGAAGAATAAGAAGAAGAAGGACCTCAGAGAAAGCAAGAAAGAGAAGATGCAGAGGAGTATGTACTATTCTTTGCACTCTCTGGGTCTATAACACCTAGAGAAGAAACATGGCTTATTGATAGTGGTGCCTCAAAGCACATGATGGGACAATAGTAAAATCTATCAAAATTTGAAGAAATGAACTCTCCTCAGAAAGAATCTCTAGGAGATGACTATCACTATCCAATCAAAGGAATTGGTGAAGCAAGCTACAATCTTGATTTAGGAAATCCCCTGAAGATGAAGGAAGTTTTATATGTACCTGGTCTAAAGAAGAATTTACTTTCTATCTCAGATTTAGATAAGAAAGGATTCATAGTTGCATTCATAGATGGTCAAGTACTCAAGTGGCCCAAAGGAAAGTCAATTGAAGATGCAGTTGTCATCGGTGAAGAAGAAGGAGGCATGTATAAACTCAAGGGACATCTAGAAACAACCCTTGTTCATGAAACCACTAACCCTAGTGAACTGTGGCATAGAGTATTTCCCACATAAATTACAAAGCACTACCTCATGTGAAAAAAGTAGTGATGGGATTACCAGACTTGAATATCAACCCTAAAGGAATTTGCAAAGGATGTGCAAAAGGAAAGAATATCAAGAATCCACTTCCAAAGAGTGAAACAAAAACTAAAGGTACGTTGGAATTGATTCATTCATATGTATGTGGTCCAATGTACTCAAAATATTTGAGTGGTTTTGAATACTATATTACATTTATTGATGACTATTCAGGAAAAACATGGATATAGTTCTTTAAATCAAAGAATGAAGTGTTTGAAAAATTCAAGGAATTCAAATCCTTAATAGTAAACCTTTCAAACAAAAGAATCAAGACACTCCGATCAGACAATGGTGGAGAATACACTTCAAAAGAATTTGAAGCATTTTCTACAGATGTTGGAATCAATAGGGAACTAACTACTCCCTACAATCCTCAACAAAATGGTGTTGCGGAAAGAAAGAACAAAACCATCATGGAGCCAATGAAGACAATGATATATGATCAAGATCTCCCAATCCATCTATGGGTAGAAGCAACAAGAAATATTGTCTATGTACAAAATAGAATATCTCAAATTGCTCTTGGATTCAAGACTCCATAAGAGATGTTCATAGGAAATAAGTCTGAAGCAAGTCACCTCAATATATTCGGTTGTTCAGTATCTGTTCACATACCGAAAGAGAAAAGAACCAAGTTGGACCCCTCTGGAAAGAACGAAATATTTGTTGGATACTTTGAAGTATCTAAGGCATTCAAAATTTACATTCCTAGATTCCATCACATGCAAATTAGTAGAGATGTAACATTCAATGAAGAAGAAGCTCTTAAGAGATCCAAAAAATGTCAACATGAAGAAGTATATGACGAAGATGCACCTCCCAGAAATACAGAGGCTACATTCCTCCCTAAAGATGAAGCACCTAAAGATCATGATATGACATAACCACAAGAACCTCCCATTATGGATATATCATGGAAAGGAAAGCCTACTTGGGCAATAGAAATTATACAAGAAGCAGAAAGACTCTGGAGCTCCAAAAGTCTCCACAAGGATAAGCAAGAAGCCCAAGCAATTTTCCAACTATGTAGCTTTAATGTGTGATCTTGTAGATCAAGAACCTACAAACTATGAAGAAGCTGTACAAAAGAAAGAATGAGAAGACAAAATGACGAAAGAATACCAGTCAATAATGAAGAATGATGTGTGGGATATAGTTCCCAAACCGGAAGGAAAGATTGTGGTATCTTCCAAGTGGATTTACAAGATAAAACATGCAGCTAATGGAAGTATAGAGAAATACAAGGAAATATTTGTGGCTAGAGGTTTTTCTTGGAGAGAGGGAATTGATTATGAAGAAACATTTGCCCCAGTAGAAAGGTATACTTCGATTAGAGCCATCATGGTACTTGCATCCATGATGAAATTGGAATTACACTAGATGGATGTAAAGACATCCTTCCTAAATGGTGTGATTGAGGAATAAGTATAAATAGAACAACCACAAGGATTCAAAGTTGAAGACAGAGGAACTCATGTATGCAAGTTGAATAAGGCCCTGTATGGGCTAATGCAAGCTCCTAGATCTTGGTATGGAAGGATAGACAATTTCTTGACAAGCTTGGACTTTACCAAGAGTAAAGCCGATCCTAACCTTTACTTCAAGGTTATAGAATATCAAGTTGTCATACTATTACTATATGTGGATGACCTATTTCTGACAGGGAATGAGAAACAGATTGTAGAATGCAAGAAGAAGCTCACTGAATAATTTGAGATGAAATACCTTGAGTTAATGTATTATTTTCTAGGTCTAGAGGTATGGCATAACTTGGAAGGAATATTTATCAATCAAGGAAAGTATGTAGTGGAAATTTTGAAAAGATTTGATATGTTGGAATGTAAATCCATGGACACACCCATGGATACCAACCTGAAGTTGTTGGCTGATGAATCATCAGAATCAGTGGATGTGACTCATATAGACAGATTATTGGGTCGTTTATGTATCTAACAAATACCAGACCACAAATTTGTTTTGTTGTGAATGCCTTGAGTTAATATCTAGTTCAAACTAGACATGTTCACATGGTAGCTAGAAAACATGTGATGAGATATCTGAAAGGAACTATAGAATTTGATATATACTATGATGGAAACCATGACTACAGATTATATGTCTATACAAATGCAGATTGGGCTGGAAGTGTCTCAGATAGAAGAATCACATCAGGTGGATGTTATTATCTGGGATCTACTATGATTTCTTGGTTTAGCAGGAAAAAATATAGTGTTTCTCTTAGCATGGCTAAAGCAGAATATATAGCAGCTTGCTCTACTAGTTGTGAATTCATATGGCTTCGGAAGATCATGTCAGGTGTATTTAACCTAGAGTTGGATACCATACGGATTCTATGTGATAACCAAAGTTGTATAAAGATGACAAAGAACCCAGTGTTCCATGATAAGTCAAAGCACATAGAAATTCGGTATTTCTACATTCAAGATATGATACAGAAGGGAGCCATAAAGCTCCACTATGTGAGTACCGATGAACAAGTTGTTGATGTGTTGATGAAGCCTCTATCTCGAATAAAATTTGAATACTTTTGGGACAAGATTGGTGTTGTTCGAAAAGACCTTCCCTAAAAGGGGTAGTAGTGATGTTGCAGTGGGATTGTATCATCCCTGCACACCTGTCCTAAAGTGATTCGTATACTTATGTCTCCGAGAAAGAAGTAGTATTGTATCATCCCTAAACAGATGTCCTAAAGTGGTCTGTATAATTTGGTCTTCAAGAATGTGGTAGGATTGCATCATCCTTGGACTTAAGTCCTAAAGTGACAGGGAGTGATTATCACATAATAGTCTTCGGTGACTTCGGTCTTAGAGAATGTGGTAGGATTGCATCATCCTTGGAATTAAGTCCTAAAGTGATAGGGAGTGATTATCCTGTAATAGTATCCGGAGACTTCGATCCTCAAGAATGTGGTAGGATTGTATCATCCCTAGACTTAAGTCCTGTTTGTGCTAGAAACTGTTCCTAGACTACCACAATAATAAGCTAACACAATCTCAAAAATAAAACAAAATGAAATTGGTTTTTTAGGGTTTTCGTTTAAAACTTCATCAGGAAGGAGGTAATAAACATTCACAAGCTAATACAAAACTGAATCATGCACAAATTATATAAACTGGGGATCAAACACATCCCAATCAACCATAAACATTACACATGAAATACTAATTCCACCCACAAGCTACAAACATTTACATGAATAAAACCTTTAAACAAGAAATGAAATTGTAGATTGAGCAATCAAGTAGATCATAAATGAAACAGCATGATAGGTAAAAAGAATTATCATTCTATATATAATCAATAACAGTCATCAATTTACATCAGAGTTACAAGTGCTAGCTTGAGATATCACAGCTCAAAAGCCTCTCCTTGAGTCAAAATTCCAACCTCCAAACTGTGTGTTTGTCTTCCTTTTATCATCACAAAGGTAAAGTAGTTCCATAACTACCTTCTAGGTCGAAATTTGGAACAGTTACATCAATTCGTTACATGCTAACTCAAAAATTTTAAAGACAATTAACCCAAAAATAGCATATCGAATTTGGGGAAATTTGGTGAATTTTTGAAAATTTGGGTCTTAACAACGCCCCCGTATCTCTCGATCCGGGACACTTGTACAAACATTGAGAGAGGTGTTTCTAAATGAGTCCATGAATAACAAAATCATCTCTCAATTTTTGAATATTCTCCTTAAATTGATCGAAATCCGTGCTGGAAATTTGTGACTAAAACAGGAAATTATTAAAATTTTCAAACAATGAAAAATTGGCCGCGAAGATGAACTCGAATATCTGAAATGATAACAACTGTTGCAAAACTAAGAGAGGTTTTTTTGAATGTGTCGGTTTTGTAAAAAAACCTCTTTTGGTTTTCCACAATTCGTTTCAATCACCTCATAATATTCTCCCAATGATAATGACAAAAACAGGAAAAACAAAGCTACTACAGGAATCTCCTCATGAAAATATTTTTCAAAGGACTAAAAAATGAGGGTTAGATTATAAAGAAAAACTTGGAATAAACTTTATTATAAGTTTTTGAAAGCTTATATATATATATANATTCTCAAAACCAACTTAAAATGTAAAAACATAGTAAACCAATGCTTGAAAAACTAAGACAAATAACCTAAGAACAACATAGTTATAACATTTGGCTCCTACTGCGAGATGAAATCCTCCTTGTGAGGTTTCAAGAACCTGTAGACCTTTTGCCTCATTCATTGGGTGATGGAGTAATTTACCAAATCTTTGCAACTTTATACAACTCTGAACACCTACCTATGAAATGACAAAATACTACTACAAACCAGCATACAGAAAATAATCTACATGCTTGTATAGCAAGCTTATTCTGCTACTTACTCCTACTTTTAATTGAAGGAAAAAACCCAATCAAATGTAATCATACTTCCAGTGAGTCTAAGAAACCATTTGACTGAGAATCATAATTCCATGCATGCTTTTGTTTGAGAAGACCCACAAAAGATGTGATAAATGCAATAAAGATTCTGTAGGAAGCTAATACTTATGACTGGAGATAGGAAGTATTACAAAAGCTGGAGCATTAGAAACATTTGAAAAATACAACTCCATCCAAGAGGCCACGGGATCATGAAACTCATGTAAAATTATTCCTTCATGTTGTTCAAAAAGAATGGACTGCAAATGGGTGTCATAAATTCTCAATACTCCATGAGATAATGCAATAAGAGAACAATATATAAAATCTTCAACTCCGTTGAGCTCATCCTATTTTATATTATCCACTAACCCAAGATAACTGTTTTTTGAAGAGTGCTGCTTAACTAAAGAGGACTGAAAGAATGGTTGTAGTATTCCTTTATATCCATACAAAATTGGCATATTTTCATAATGGTTTTGAGAAGCAAAGTTATCACGGACATGGATATTAGACACATCTAATATTACATTGAAAGTATCTATAGTCTGGATGCTATCAATTTGAGAGTCAAAGCAGTGAATAAATTTTTCTTGTTCAGTAAAAATTTTGGAATATAATTCACCTACAATCGGTTTTTGCTGATCATGAAATTTCTGATTTAAAACTTCAATGTCTTCATTATATTCATCATAAAGTGAATAATTCTCTTCCTATCCATTGATGTTTGTTTTAAACTTTGACTCAAGAATAGAAACCAAGGGCTCTTCAAACTGCTTCTCTACCTTTAATAAAACCCTTGATCAAAACTTGAACAAATAAAATTCTGAAAGTGACCATAAGTCAAGAATGGCAGCTTATTTCTTATATCGATAGTAAGAGGTTGAAGAGCAGCAACTTCTTTTTCATAACATGATAATCTCATAGAACGACCTAGGAAATTTCTACTACAATCCAATGAAAGTATATTATCATCTAAAAAGTCAGCAAACTGATATGAAGAATCAACACAAGCGTCATTTATATCCTTGTTCATACGAAAATCTGAAAATGATGAAGAAAAATGTCTTAAATATGAATGATGCCTATGTTCTTCTTCTTGTTGATAAGCTTGTATATCGTCAACAGGAGCCTGATCTCGAAGCAATTTGCAAGCTCAGATTTTCTCCTCCACTCCTTTTGCATCCTCAAACAATTGTCTTAAAGATTATGATTTCCTTTCTAACAAGAAAAATACAAGATATGAATGTTGATCCATAACATAATATACCATAGAAATGTTTCTGAATTTCTGATCTCCATAGGCATATTGATATAAAAACTTTGAAACCTCCAATTAAATTTAGTAACGGCTCATCATTCTCCCTTTTCAAACTATAAAATTCGGAAAGAAATTGATCATAAGATTTATTCTTACCCCAATACTTCAAATAGACATCATCATAACTCTTCCCATGATCTCATTGAATCAGATTTTAAATTTCAGAACCAAAACCCACCATCTCCAGCAAAGGATTTCGAAAATAACCTCATGACAACATCCTCATCCATGATTTCAAAATTATCAATGAAATTATGAAAAGATCCTAAATGTTTCTTTGCTGTAATATGGTCTTTTCCAGTAAAATGGGGAAGATATTCAACAAAATAGGAAGGGTAAGGATGTAAGAGAGATGGTAGCCTAAGAGGTTTAAACATCTTTTGTCTGACTCTAGACTGAAAATATTTGAGTTGAAAATGAGGCTCAATAAATTGTTCGCAAGTTGGAGCAGTGATGGTAGAAGGTAATGGATCAGTTTTATTCTCTACAAGATGACCGGAATAATTAGGTTCAAGATATATGGGTATATGTATATCATGTTGCACATGTATTTCAAATGAAAGAATATGATCAACATCAATAAAACAAGAAGAATGTATACTTTCTTCTTCCAAAGAAGGATATGTACCTGAAGGTTTATGATCATTGAATAGACAAAACAAAAAATAATTCTTTTGACATGCAATGGGAAAGACAGGAAATACCTGATGAATAATAACAAAACCTCATGGAGGAAAGTAACAAGCTGATACCAAGTATTTCCATTTGGATTCTTCATTTTTCTGTCAACAAAATTCTCCTTGCATTGGAATCTTTAATTGTGGAGTCGCCAGGCAGATGATTGCAGCCTATCTCTATGTCCTTCTCTTGTTTTCCATCAAGAGTCAGATCTGTGTCATTGTGGTTCTTCCTGGGGAAGATAACCTTGATTTTTGTCCCCGAAAATGGCGGCAAATATGTTTGTGCTAGAAATTGTTCTTAGACTACCACAAGAATAAGCTAACACAATCTCAAAAATAAAACAAAATGAAATTGGTTTTTTAGGGTTTTGGTTTAAAAATTCATCAGAAAAGAGGTAATAAACATTCACAAGATAATATAGAACTGAATCATGCACAAGTTAGATAAACCGGAGATCAAACACATCCCAACAAGCCATAAACATTACACATGAAATACTAATTCTGCCCACAAGCTACAAGCATTTACATGAATAAAGCCTTTAAACAAGAAATGAAATTGTAGGTTGAGAAATCAACCAGATTAGAAATGGAACAGCATGATAGTTAAAAATTCTTATCATTCTATATATAATCAATAACATTAATCAACTTACATAAGAGTTATAAGTGCTAGCTTGAGATATCACAGCTCAAAAGCCTCTCCTTGAATCAAAATTCCAACCTCCAAACTATATGTTTGTCTTCCTTTTATCATCACAAAGGTAAAGTAGTTCCATAACTACTTTCTAAGTCTAAATTTTAAATAGTTACATCAATTAGTTACATGCTAACTCAAAATTTTTAAATACAATTAACCCAAAAATAGCAAATCGGATTTGGGGAAATTTGGCAAATTTTTGAAAATTTGGGTCTCAAAGACGCCTACATATCTCTCCATGTTGGACACCTGCGCAAACAGTGAGAGAGGTTTTGTTAAATGATTCCATGAATAACAAAAACCTCTCTTTGTTTTTACTCCTTAAATTGATCGGAATCCGTGCTGGAAATTTGTGGCTAAAATAGTAAATTATTAAATTTTTCAAAACCTGAAAAATAGGCGACAAATATGAATTCAAATATCTCAAATGATAACCACTTTTGTAAAAATGAGAGAGGTTTTTGTGAATGATCATGTTGTGTAAAAAAACCTCTTTTTTTTCCATAATTCATTTCCATCACCTCGTAATATGCCCCCAATGATAATGACAAAAACAGGAAAAACAGAGCTGCTACAGGAATCGCCTCATGAAAATATTTTTCAAAGGACTAAAAAATGAGGGTTAAATTATAAATAAAAACTTGTCATAAACTTTATTATAATTTTTTGAAATCTTAAATATATATATATATTAACTAATAAGCCCAAAGAACAACCTTAAAACCCATTAAAATAAAATAAATCTAACCATTAAAAGCATTAAATCAAACATAAAGTACTGATTGCCAAAAATTCTGAAAACCAACTTAAAATGTAAAATCATATTAAGCCAATGCTTGAAAAAATAATACAAACAACCTAAGAACAACACCTAGTTATAACATCTGGCTCCTGTTGCTTGATGAAAGCCTCCTTGTGAGGTTTCAAGAACCTGTAGACCTTGTGCCTTATTCATTGAGTGATGGAGTCATTTACCAAATATCTGTAACTTTATCAAACTCTGAACACATACCTCTGAAATGACAAAATACTGCTACAAACCAACATACTAAAAATAAACTGCATGCTCGTATATCGAGCTTATTCTACTATTTACTCCTACTTTTAATCGGAGGAAACAACCCAATAAATTGTAATCATACTTCCAGTGAAGCCAAGAAACCATTTGACTGAGAAACATAATTCCATGCATGCTATTTTTTGAGAAGACCCACAAAAGATGTGATAAATGCAATAAAGAGTCTGCAGGAAGCTGATACTTATGACTGGAAATAGGAAGTATTCCAAAAGCTGGAGCATTAGAAACCTTTGAAGAATACAACTCCATCCAAGAAGCCACAAGATCATGAAACTCGTGTAAAATTATTCCTTCATGTTATTAAAAAAGAATGGACTGCAAATGGGTGTCCTCAATTCTCAATACTCCATGAGATAATGGAATAAGAGAACAATATATAAAATCTTCGACTCTGTTGAGCTCATCCTATTTTATATTTTCCACTAACCCAAGCTGACTAATTTTTGAAGAGTGTTGCTTAACTAAAGAGGACTGAAACAATGGTTGTAGTATTCCTTTATATCCATAAAAAAATGGCATATTTTCATAATGGTTTTGAGAAGCAAAGTTATAACGGCCATGGATATTAGGAACATCTAATATTGCATTTAAAGTATCTACAGTCTCGCTGCTATCAATTTGAGAGTCAAAGCAATTAAAAACTTTTTCTTGTTTAGTAAAAAGTTTGGAATATAATTCACCTACAATCAGTTTCTGCTGATCATGAAATTTCCAATTTAAAACTTCAATGTCTTCATTATATTCATCATAAAGTGAAGCATTCTCTTCCTCTCCATTGTTGTTCTTTTTAAACTTTGGCTCAAGAATGGAAACCAAGGGCTCTTCAAACTGCTTCTCTACCTTTAAATAAAACCATTGATCAAAACTTGAACAAATAAAATTATGAAAGTGACCATAAGTCAAGAATGGCAGCTTATGTCTTATAACAATAGTAAGATGTTGAAGAGAAGCAACTTCTTCTTCATAACATGATAATCTCATAGCAAGAACTAGGAAATTTCTACTATAATCCAATGAAAGTATATTATCATCTAAAAAGTCAGCAAACTAATATCAAGAATCAACACAAGCATCATTTATATCCTTGTTCATATGAAGATCTAAAAATGATGAAGAAAACTGTCTGAAATCTAAATGATACCTATGTTCTTCTTCCTGTTCATAAGCTTGTATATCTTCAACATGAGCCTCATGTAGAAGCATTTTGCAAGCTCGAATGTTCTCCTCGACTCCTTTTGCATCCTCAAACAATTGTCTTAAAGATGATGATTTCCTTTCTAACAGGGCAAAGACAAGATTTGAATGTTGAGCCATAACATAATATACCATAGCAAGTTTTTCCGAAGGTCTGATCTCCATAGGCATATTGATATAAAATTTATTATAAGTTTTTGAAAGCTTAAATATATATTTATTAACTAATAATCCCAAACAACAACCTTAAAACCCATAAAATAAAATAAATCTAACCATTAAACGCATTAAATCAAACAAAAAGTCCTGATTGCCAAAAATTCTCAAAACCAACTTAAAATGTAAACATAGTAAACCAATGCTTGAAAAAATAACAGAAATAACCTAAGAACAACATCTAGTTATAACAAGTCCTAAAGTGATCCATAGACTTTCGTCTTCATATTGTGGATTGCAGGTTGTTGATGATGATGATGTTACTGATCAAAAGATCAGAGTATTGATGATGATGATGATGATGTTACTGATCAAAAGATCAGAGTATTGATGATGATGATGATGATGTTACTGATCAAAAGATCAGAGTATTGATGATGATGATGATGATGTTACTGATCAAAATATCAGAGTATTGATGATGATGATGATGATGATCTTTCTCAAATTATTGTTGATGATGATGTTTTTGATTGAGGAAGACTAAAATACTGATGATGATGTTTCCGATTGAACGATCCAAATGTTGTTGTTGTTGAAATTGAAGATGAATACTATATGTCAAAGATGATGAAAAATATTCCAATGATTTATAGATGTATCACCATGATGATGTTGAATATTCTCTCTCTCCTTCTGCTACTACTGTTGCTATTGTTGTTGTAGAATGCCCTTATCGTTAATGGGGAGTGTTGAATTATTGTAACTTCAAAGTGTATACACTTATTTTACCCCAATGTTCCTATCGAGGGAATCATTTGTATTTCATTGTACCCCGATGTTCCTATCGGGAGAATCATTGATATTGTACTAGGTCAGTAAAGAGTCATGAGGAAAACCCCTCTGTTGTAAGTTGGTTCATTATCACCCTCTGAAATATGATAATGAGTTGTTTTGAGTCCTCCTAGAGAAGTCGGTCCAGTCAAGTTTAGTGGGGCCGACTTGGTTGAGTGAAATATCAAGTGATCAAAAGAAAACAAATAGGAAAGAGGCGCCCCTCATTTAAACATATAGTCACACATTTGCATAGTGCATGAGAGAGAGAGAGAGAGAGAGAGAGAGAGAGAGTCTTATCTACAAGGAGGAGAATAACACGTCTGAATTCTTATCTTTTATCTTTTGATCATCTATATTGAGAGTGCTTTTCTTGCTGGGTTTTTTCCTTTAGGGTTTTCCCAGGGTAAATCTATGTTGATCTTGTGATATTGTTTCTTTCAGTGATCTTGTCTATATTATTTTGTTGTGAAATTGAATTGAATGTTGATAATCTAGCTTAGCATATGGAATCTTAACACAACCTTAAGTAGAGATCAAAGAAGAAAAGAACTAGATGTCTATACCTCATTAAAGAAACAATTAAACTCTAGACTTCTTACTTAAAGAAGGTTATTCTTAGTAGGGGAATGGATTTTTTTTTATTCTGTGATGTATCAATTTATAAAAATTTATCAAAGCTTGCAGGAAGGGATAGCAGCCTAGAAAAAGGTTGCCATTCCAATTTTCCTAAGCTAGTTAAGCAAAATGGATTTAATTAGGAATATTGATTTTTTTCTGCCAAGAAGTTTGTCTTTTTAATCTTGTGCTCCATTGAAGTTTTTTTTAATATAAATCTTAATATATTTCAGTACAAAAATGGTAGAAAATTTAGTTTCAGGCATAGTCTAATGGATTAAAGCGTGCTAGTTATTCATTTTAGTAAAAAAAACAATGCTAGAAAATTCAGTTTCAGGCATAGCCTAATCGATTAAAGAGCCTAAATTATCTATTTAAGTAAAAAAACAATGATATAAAATTAAGCTTTAGATAGTCAAGTGGATTAAAGCCTATTAAGATATAGTTTTTTTTTTTTTTAAATCTCTAAATCCATCCAAAATTTCCTAAAGAAATTACAACTATGACAAATTTAGATTATTTACTGAACCATATTTAAAAGAGAGTAAAATTTTCAAAACAGTTTTGGATGAAGAATATATTACTCCATCACATGACTAACTGGTTGGTAACTCTCTATGTGCTAATTTCCATTGTGACAATGTACTTGTGTGAATAGCCTCCAAGTTTAGTCAAAGGACTTTTTTCTCCTCTACCCATTTAGCAAGTTCTAAAGAAAAAATTATAAAGGATTGATATGAATCTGATTAAACTACATGTTTCTTACTACCTCCTGTTTCGGTTGCTTCTTTTTGGATCAATGTTTCTACCTTGAATCCATCTCATGAAGTTTAAAATTATGGAGACTTTTATTGTTATTATTTTTTATACATTGGATGACTTGTCCTAGTTTAGTTGTCCTAGTTATAATACTGACCTCGTACTGCTATTATATTAGGATGGATTCTGGTTTATAAAGTGAAACACCCTAAGTGTGTCGGGGTTCCTAATTAAACCCGGTGGGTTACCTTGTTTAAGTTTCACCACCGGTAGCAGGGTTGGTTTCTCTAGTTTATTTTTTTTATCTAGTAAAATAATCTATTTATCTTGTAGCTAGACAACCCTTCAATATAAAAAAAATCATTGAATGAAGAATTGGGCACATCCCACAAGTTTGGAACTATATTCACGAAAATAAGGATTGCTTGCTCTTAGATAGGAGCACGATAGGAGGTCGCAATACTGACATAAGGAAAGAGGAAGGTTGAACTGCTTTCATTAAAGCTTTTACTTCCAAGCATATATAAGAGAATGGATAATAATAAATATAAGGGTATTTATATTAAATATTGTTGGAAAGGATACAGATTGAAAGAAATCTATTATGGGGATATTCTATAATATTTACCCAGTGAATCCTAAATACAATTCGGGAGGGGGTGGGTGGTACATGAATAAAAACCCAGCCGTAGTTGGATCATAGATCGTGGCATGGGAACCTATGTATTCATTACATCCATCAATCTTCAGCTGACACCCTAGGAAACTTCCTGAGCCATGGGATTACTATTTATATATCATATGGTATTACAGTGGTTGAATTTGTGATTTGAAGAAGTTCCCAACATTGTGAGGAGAAATTCTTTTGAGGAGAAAATCGAGTCATTATGGGTAAAAATTGAAAAGAGAGGTTGGAATGAGCAATTTTAATGTACAAATCCAATTATGGAATCACAAATATTTTAGGTTTTCAAGCAAAAATACCTATTGAGTTATGATGATCTAGCTGCAGTCCTCATAGCTTATGAGGTTGCAACTTCTGCTGGAGTTAATAAAATATAATGGAGATAGTGGCCTTCAAAGAATGTGACCTCCTCAAGATGAATTTGACCCCTCCTCAAGTGATCTCAGCCCTCTCAGTGATCTCATCCCGGCGAAAAGGAAACTCACCCAACAATAAATCAAATATCAAATTGTTCCTTCTGGAAAGCATGGACATGAATTGTACGGTCCCTCTACAAGATGTTCGATTTCTTGAAGCCACTCAAAAACCCTCAATGGATCAAAACTTTGACATGTGGCTTGGTAGCAGGAAGGAAGAAAAAAATTCCTTCAGAGTTGCTATCTTTGCTCATATATTTTGACAGGCGGGAAAAATTGGGGAAATTTTGAAGAATTTTGAACCCAATGCCAATCCTTAAGAGTGTGATTAGTTTGGGAGTATTTTTAAGATGATAAATGTAAAATACCAAAAAAATTATAAAAAATAAATATGCATTTATTTTTAAATTAAAATTATTATATTTAAATATAAATTTTATTTAAATACAAATTTTATTTAAATATTTAAGTTTAAATATAAAATAATCATTAAATATTTCAATGATATTTATATTTTTTATTTTTTTTAGTTTGAAAAGGTAATTTATGATACATTTAAGATAGACATAATGCTATGAGATTTATATATTAAAAAATAAGATGTTACAAATTTTTTAAATGAGATAAAATGTGAAAACAAATTGATACAAGCACAAGGTATAAAAAGTCATAAGCGTAGACATTAAGTTATCCCAAAAAGCAACATGTAGTCCATATTGGCTAATGTCTTCTAGTGAGTGGCATGCATTCACAACCCTAGGGGTTAATATTGTGTCGCGTCAACCTACTCCTAGTAATGGCCAGGGTTGAAGAAAATGTAGGCTTACTCTTAAAATATTGTGTCAAATAACTCATTGTATAGGTAAGAACAGTAGTAATGTGTTTATGAGTGAGTCGGTGTCCTACATAAATGAATTTTTTCAAGAAAATTAATCATCCTAAAATCTCTTGATGTAGGACAATATGGAGCTTGTGTGGTGTGGTCAATAGAATAATGCAAGATAGTCCTGGTGTTCTTCAATTAAGTAGTTATGGGGCGCTTTAGCCCCCTATTGCATTCCGTTGACCTTGAAACTACACACCAATTTTTAGGGCCTTTTTAGAAACATGACAAGGGAAATTTAGAATTTGGGTTCTAAACCAAATATGTAGCAAGTTATGGAGATCCCCTTGGGAAAAATATTTTGTAAAATTATTGTTGTTTCCCTCTATAATCTTCATTAAAATTCATTAAATAGGTCGAATTCTTGATTGGGAAAAGTCTCTTTTTCTTAAGGAAAAGTCTTTTCCATTCTCTTTCCCAAGTATTTCCACATACTTCATGATACATCTTGTGTGTTACCTTACATTCCCTGCATCCTCTATCCTTCTACATTGATTCTTCCTCCACTCCACCCTAGTGTTTACATCCCTTCCATCTTCCACACATTTCATATGTCTTTCCTTCACCCCCCGCACTCCACTTTCCCATGGGGAAAAGTATAAGAGTCACCCTTCACTCCCAACCTCACTTCATATCTCCACCCTTTTTATTCACCCTTTATTGTACCAAATACTTGAGATAGAGACCCTCAAAGTTGGACAAATAAGTGGTATGGACATGGCATCCACGAGAGGACTTTGCAAAGGCATGGGAGATGATGGCACGTTGGTGGAGAAATGACAAGTGTAGTCAATAATGATGCAACATGGAAGCTGATAATATGGACCTAAAATTGTCAAGGATATAAGAGAAAAGGACAACATGAGTTGGGCTTTATTACACAATGTAATTGTGTATTTGTGTGTACTTATAAACAATGAGAACTTCGCTCACTCAATCAATGTGGTATAAAGGTTTATCCAGGACCTGTCAAATTCATTTGTAGGAAAAAAAAATCACTATTATCATGGATGCATGTGTACACCAATGAAAATCTTAGTATTGTCAATGGGCTTGTGGTTCAATGGTGAAGCCTTACCAGGACACTCGCCAAGGTTTAATTCCCATGGAGGCATGATTGGTAGTTATTCCCAAGTGCAAGGTCTTGGTTAATTTGATATAAAACTACCCCCTTAATGTGGTAGTTTAGCCAAACAAAAACTATATTACTAGCACAAATACATCTTAACTTATATCTAATAAGCACTAGGAAGACCAAGGTGCAAACCTCAATGCAGTTAAATTATCTTTAAGGATTCAAAAACATTTATATTTACCCCTCAATATTTTGTTATCCCTCATGGAATTAAAATAGATATGGGGATATCATGGATCTATGCTAGTTAAAAAAAAATTGCTAGTGTCAAGGAACATCATATGCTATTCAAGTTTTCTTGTGGGTGCTAATAATATCAAGGAACGTCATTAGACTTATAGTGGTGGTATAATAATTGTTACGAGTGCCTTTTCAATGTAATAGATAGACAATTGTTATTGAGTCTCTATAATGAACCATTTGGCACACTTTTCCCTAATAAACCTTGTTATTATGACATAATTTGTCATTTGCTTATGAATAATTTACCTATATTATTTCATGCATGTGATGTAATTTTTTCTCAGGTTATTTTGGGTAGGTATGCACACATTTCACTTATGAAGCTAATGTGATCCTAAGTCTAAGAAAGCTTGGAGCAAGTCACCGATTTCCTCAATCATGATTCCAAACAACTAGAAGCATGGGGAGTGTTCACCAGGACCTTATCCCTATTTGTCACTCCAGAAGATACCAATGATCAAGGAAGCATTCATTTACCTAGTCAACACCAATTTATTGAACAGTTCAAGTTGCACAAGCATTATACGATTCAAGGAGATACCAATGTAGATATATATGAGCAACTTCCTCCTAGGTGTTAGCATAGAGTCAACAAAAGAGAATGTTCTAGACATTTGTAATTGATGGCTTGTTCCTTACTATATTGAAACAAATTGTAAGTTCAGAGATCAATAGGGAGCCAATTGTGCTCCTCAAAACCCAACAGAATGGGATTACAAAGTAAATTTATGAGATCTCTCTTGAGAAAGTTATTCACAGAGCCTCCAAGTGATAATAAGTGAGCCAAGTCCATGAGTCATCCCTTTAACATGAGCAAAGGGAGGAGGCCATGGAGTATTCACTTGATCTCCTTAAGAATCCTATTGTGAGGCTTCAAAGTTGCTCTAGCTTGACATCTTAGATAAGCCATGTCATTGACTCAGAATATGAGGAGGAATCCAAACAACAAGTTTCGAAATATGTTATGAGCTCTAGTTAATAATGACATGTGGAAAGTGGTTCTCAACTAACCTTAGATTTGGCATTGGCAATAGGTTGATTCCACGAGTTCAAAATCCTACTAAGCTAAGAGAAACAAAACCATACATGAGGAATTGCATCTCCGAGGTTCTATTGGGAGTTCATATCCCCCACCTTCGAACATATTTTTGAACGCATTTTCCTAAGTAATGGGTCTATGCATATCCCCGATCAAAGGCGGTCTGCCTAATTGGATGTGCTCAAGAGGTAAGTGAGGTAAGTGTTTTGAATGTTTTGAATTTTTATTTTATCAGGTTTTAGTTTGTCCATTAGATCTCATATTTTGTGTGCCCTCTTAGACCATGGTTTAAGAATGAAATGTAGGGTACCTATTAGGACATAAAATTTATCATTGGGGTTTATAGGAAATGTGTGAGGCTCCAATCATCACACATGGACTTCATAAGGGATTGTTTCCTACTCATGTGATTTGGTGGAAATGTCAAGGTTGATGAAAGTAATCATGATCCTTGGGGATCATTCCATATGTTGTGTTCGTCTCTGTACTTTAGATGGCAGTGTTAGTTGTTGTTGGTAAAAACCACTATGGTGTGTTCCCTCTCAGAGGTAAGTTGTAATGTAAGGGACTCTAGCCATAAAAAGATCATGGAAAATGTTTAGATTCAACATATCAAACAAATCCTTGTTCTGCATCATGGCAAGGAATATGATAGTGTCAAATATCTTAGATATGGCCATCTAATTATTATGACAAATCATGTACATGTTCGATGTTGATAAGTGTGTATTTTCTATGTAAGTTTGAAGGATACCATCAATTGAAAGCTGGTTGTTTATTGTTTACTTGCACGATCATGATGGTTCCCACATAAAATGAATTTTTATCAACTTCATACACTCTTTTTGTCCCTCTCCTTCATTTCTTGTTGAATTCACCACTCCTATTTGGCGTTATAATGGTTATAGAAAAACTCTGTATTGAGAAAATATTTTGCAGAATTAGAGCAGTCATGCATTATTTTGAAATTTGTGTAGGAAACTTACCAAAGATGTTCAATATAAAGATATCTTTGCAAAGGATCAGCAGTCGTGATCATCCACCCTTTGAATCTCTCTTCGATCTAGTGCTTGAAGCAGGTGTACCCAAGGATGGAATTTTCACAAAATTTGGTGCCCTCTTTCCTACCTAGATATCCTATTGGCATCGAGTAGGTAGGGGTATATAAATCATTGAAACCTACCCGAATCGACTACAACAAGAGGTTGAACACCTATGATCGAATTCATTATTAATACCTGGCATCAAGACGTGCATTCATCATCATGAATTTAATGTAGCAGTAGATAAATGAAAGGAAAACATGTAGCAGATAAAGGGAAGGAACACCTTACCACCACACCTAATGTTGAGATCACCTCGCCACCAGGTCCCAGGAAGGGAAAACCGAGGATGACGTCAACTAATTTTTCCCAATTAGAAAAAAAATCAAAATTTAAAAATAAGAATATTAACAACTATTAGCAACTATTGAAAAAATTCCAAATATTACATTGTACGGACATGATTAATACACCTTAGATATTTATATATATCCCCTTGTCGAGGACATAAAAAACATAATTACTCTTAAAAATGACATGTCTTCAAAATTCCTTGGATTTGATTTTGATTGTTTATTTTGCAAAGTTTAAGGTTTGCATGTAGCTTTGTCATTATTTATTATCATGACTTGTGATGCCTACATGGGTTGTTTACAAATTTCCCTCCTGATCCCCTTCATAGTGATCTTAGTGACCGAAGGCACTATTTTAGTTTACACCTCCCTAAAATGGTGATAAATTGTAAACTCTCATTAGTTTGTTTTTATGTGCTTTATAGAAAAGGTCATCAAACCTCAAATAGATTATGGAGGTGGTTTGGATCCATAATATGGCCACATTGGTTATTGTCTCCAAATGTTATAAGTGACGATTACAAATTGTTGATTGTTATTGTTTATCCATTCACAATTACACTTGTACAAGTCTCAATGACTTGAGACACTTGCTTTCTCATTACCTTCTTAAAGGGGGTGAACGATAAAAGCTTATTAGTTCATCTTTGAATATTGTAGACAAAATGTAGGCCCTAGGGGGTGAACAATAAAATCTTATTAGTTCATTGTTGAATATTCTAGACAAAAAATAGGCCCTACACATTAGAAATGCTAGACCTAAATAGAATATGGAGGTGACCCTAGGTTTGTAATATAGTTATGCAAGTCATTGTGTCTTTGTGTTATAAGTTCAACTCATATCTCTAAATTCCTTTGTGATTAACTTAAAATTCCAAACAAATGGCACTCTCAAAGAAGACATAGAGACAATCTTAGATATGCAATCTGTGTGCATGTGATTTGTGTCTCCATATGAATGCCCATCTTCTAGTATTGTAAGCTGGGATTTATCTCTATGTTTTTTAAATCACTCTTTTACTATGTAAAATAGATCCCATGGGAATCAAACATTGGTCAATAGTGTAGCGTAATGGTGGAAGATTTGATGGGGGCCATAAAACTTGAACAACTAATTTCTTTTTTCCTTGAGAGATGTCTACTTATAATGCGAAAGATGTAAAAACATTTGATCCACTTCTTCAAAGTAACAATATGACATTATTGAAATGTTTGTTGCTTCATTCCATTTTAAACCAAGAGAAAAATGTCCTTAAGAGTACAAAGAAAGTTAGCTTTTGTGTTAAGATTGATATCCATTTCGTGTGCCTTCAATGTTCTTGGTAAAACTGAGGGTATGAATGGGGAGGTTTTCCAAAACAACCTTGTAGGGTGACATTTTGGTAGCACCCTGATAGGTGGTATTGTACTACCTTTTTGCAAGGGGCTCTAGGCAGGTGGGGGGGTTGGGGGTAGGGTAAATACTAAACCCAATGGCCATATCAATTAATGAAAAACCCAATGGCTAACAATATTTTATGGTCGATATGTCACAACCTCTATTATTTGTTATTAAATCCAATATATCAAGTCCAGTAGTATCCAGAAGTATTATTGCATGCATCATCATCGTGGACATCGACGTTCTCATCATCATCATCATCAATGCCAGATGGTACATCAACATCATATTGATCATCATCGTCGTCAGCATTAAGTATATCATCGACAAAATCATCGTCATCATTGTCATTATGGTCACTCATATGCCATTAGTGTTCTTAATCACTCATTAACATTATGATTAATTTCATGTAATTGTTAAGGTTATTTATATGTCGTTACAGTCATTTCAATTATAATAGGATTTTTTAGATATCGCTACTAACATTTATGTGCCATTAGAATCAACTAGGATCCAAATTGATACCACATGCATAATCATCGTTGACATCCACATCATCGTCATCATCATACAATAAATCAACATCATTATCATCATCGTAGTCATCATCAATATAATTGCAATAATAATGAGCAAGGAACCCTACTACCTCACAAGAATGGATGATATAGTCATATACTTATCAAATCATATCCATACACTCCATCATAATTATCGTAATGCATCATCGTCATCTTGTTAGGGGCAATCAGATGCCATTAGGGTCTATGAAATGTTGTTGGGGACACTCAAATGCCATTAGAGCAATTTAGGTGACTTTAAGGTAATTTACCCCTCATTAGGATTAATCAAGATCTAAAAGTTCCATGATTACGATCATTTAGGTGCCACTATGATCAATCAAGATCCAAAAGTACTATCACATGAATCATGACATTGACATTGATATATCTAACATTAAGTCAAACATTTTCCTAACACAATTATGTTGGTTGTGGAGCCTAATCTTCCAGATCCAGAGATATTATTCAGTTGTGTTTGCACCCTAGGTTTACTATACACTCGTTCCCCAACAGTTTTGTAGACCCATGGTATTGGGTTAACCGTAATATTTTCCCATGGTATTTCCCCTATAAAACAAAAACATTGTAGGGTATGGTATTATATCATATGATCATATTTTCCCATGCCTGTGTAGGGTATGGTATTATATCATATGATCATTGTAAACAATCTCTATGATTGTGTGAGAAAGAATGTGAGAGTGTGAAGAGGAACTATGGTGGGTTTGCTGCAGGTTGTATCCCTTCATCTTTTCTGGACGGTATTAAAAGGACTGACAATTTTTGAGTGGACATGGCCCATCTTTTGGCTGAACCACGTTATATATGTGTCTCTCCGTAATGTGGTAAATGTATTTTTTACATCTTGTTTAATGATTTAATCGTATATCTGTTATTGTTCTGCGGTCCTATTTCTGACAAATTCCTAGCTCTAAACCTAGTGTAATTCCTAGTGTGGTTCCTATCAAAATTTCTGGAATTATTCTAGGCACTATACTTGGTATTATGTTGGATGTTTTCTAGGCACAATTCCTAGCTCTATGATTGGCGCTATGTTGGATGTTTTTCTTGCTAGAATTCGTGGCACAATTTTTGTTGCTAACCCTAGATTAATATATGGTGTTATGCTATTCAAGACGTTTTTTTAAGGCTATTCTTGGCGTTATATGGGATGTTTTTTTTATGCTAATTGGGATGTAAATTTGGATGCTAATTGGGATGATAATTGTGATGCTAATTGGGACCTTAATTAGGACTTTAATTGGGATGTTAAATAGCATCGAAAATAACGTCAACTTTGAAAAAGGGACGCTAATTGAGATGCTAATTGGGACGCTAAATGGCATGCTGATTGGGATGATAATTAGCGTCCAAAATAGCGCCAACTTTTGAAAAGGGATGCAAATAATGCCATTAAAAGTGCCATCGCGTGGAAAAGCATCCGCTTTGCCCAAAAAATGATGAAAAATATAGTAAAATTGATAATGGACGCTAAAAGGGAAGCTAAAAGTGACATTAATCAAAGCGTTTTGTTGTAGTGTAGTTATGGAATGGAAGACACTTTGGAAATATTATTGTATTCGTCATATTCTTCTAGTTAAACGGATTCAAGTGTGAGTTATCCATGCCTAGCTACGTGTTATCACCAATATTCTTTCTATTATCCATTTATCAACTATCAATTTTTTTTCTTTCTTTTTATTTGCATTCTTCCTGCCATAAAGTGTTGATTATTGCATCGAGAGATGCTCTATAGCCCAATATGAAGGAGATATAACCTTCCATAAGGTTACCAATGTAAATGTCCACTATAAATATTATGAAAAAAATGTGATAAAATTATGTTACAAAGTTCTCATGTAAATACTAATTACAATTACTATTTCGGATTATGAAAGAAATATTGTAACCTTACATAGCTCTCAATCTTAACGGAGTCCAACCCTACCCAAAAGAGTCACCGTGTTTCTCGGGGGGTTTATCACATTGAACTTTTCCCCTATCTCTTTGCGGATCGAATGCCCCGTCTCGATGAGCTAGAGCCCAGAAATCATGGTCGTGAATATGCCATGGATGAATCTGGCCGGAACTGTTGCCCAGCATGTTGGCATTCTGCAAAATTACATTCACTATGCTGTTGAATTCCCATATGTAGACCGGATTACCGTAGGTTTCATTTTGGTTGGATTGGGGGCTGGATATGTTATAGGGCTTGTCATTTTCTGGAGCTGGGAACTGATCGAAGCTCCTGATTCTTTAATCACTGCTTCATTGCTATCAAATATGGTGTGTGCGGCGGCACGGACGAGATATTGTTGATTGTCCAACGGGTGTAGCATTGATTTTGTTCTGTGTCTTTAGAAGCACAACACGCCTCTAGGATGTTACGGGAGGAGGGATCACATATCCTGCTGTCCCCTTGTACAATTTTGCCTAATTTTTGGTGTAAGAAGTTTCGTTCCAGAGCGGGCCTTTTGCAGACGTGGAGGGAGGCAGCATCGATGCAGGACTCTAAACGTATCTTAAGATGGCACGGCCTGCTGGTGTGTTGGGTTTACGACCTCTCACATTCAGCGCTGCCCAGTAATTTCTCGATGCATCTTGATTTGCTGTTATGAGTACTGAATACATGTCTCTCCTGAATATATGTTGACGTAATCAACAACGAAGGGCTCCACGTAGTATCCTTCTGCCTCAACTACAGTCATGTTATGTCGCTGTATTGTGTTTTTCACAGTGGTGATCCGTCAACAATTTGTAGAATTGAATAGAAGTATAATGAGCACAATCGACCTAAAATGGGGTCTGTTATATGCACTTCACGGCTGTAAATCTCTTGAGATACTCCACTGGAGATCCATATCAGACCTCAGTTTGGATAGGATTGATTATTTTATAACCATTATCAAATAATCACTGTTACACAGAAGTAAAAAGTTCACAATGAAGTATGGAACATAGATTTGAAGAAGTCAACATACCTCGATCAAGAAATTCAAAGAAGATAAAGAAGCTATACTGGTAATCCGCAGGCGATATGTATGTCCAGGGATTACAGATAGAATGTGAGGAAGAGAACAATTAAGCCTTCTGGATTTGCAGATACTTCTCGTTCCTGCTGAATTGTTTGTAGTTTTAACAATTGTAGGATCCACGTCCCGCAATAAGCAACGACTGCTCACAGCAATATCAAAAAATCACTGTTAACTTGTGCAAAAAGACCCTAGATAATAACAAACTTGCAGTATTACTATACCAAGGAGAATAGGAGAATGGATGATACCACCCGTGGGGATCTATGTGAAATACATACGCTGATGGGACCAAAAAAACTCACAGAACTCAATAAGCATGAGCAACCCAAAAAAAATATTAAATTGATGTTTTCAGGTGGTCAAAATTCAATGAATTTAATGGTCATTAAAAAATAGTTTATATAATAAGTTTGAATTTTATATTTAAACTTTTTTTTTTAATAAAATATTTAAAGATCATATTTCTTTACCTGGTAAATAATGGTAAAGATCATATTTTTATAAAATATTTAAAGATCATATTTCTTTACGTGGGGTTCGCCAATCCAGGCTAACGGAATGGAAGCCAATCTTGTGGATTGCTCGAGATGGCTTTTATGCTACCAATCGTTCAATACAACGCTGAGTTCTCCGTGGTAAGAGAAGGGTTCCTTCACACCATGGGCAAGGTGTAACTGCTACGTGAATTGTCTCTCCCGGTATGATTGGATATTGTGTAATTCTTTACGTTTTATTGGTTATAAAAAATAAAAATAAAAATATTTAATAAAATAATAAAAAATAAAATTGAATTATTTGCAAAAATAAAATAATAAAAGTTGATAGCTGAGTGCAATACTTCAAAAGAGCTGCACCTCCAAAGATTTGATCCCACTGGATCCTTGGTAGAGCCTAGGATTTGGATCTATGCTGATCTATTCATAAGCTATAAGTTATATACATTCATCAGCTAACAGTTATGTTTATATTCTTTTTTTTATAATTGTTTATTTTGAAGGACTATCATATAATCAATGTGGACACAACACTTATGTCATCCTCCTCCATAAATGAAAAAAACATAGAGAGTAATCCACTCTAAATCTCAAATAAAAACATCTATCCATGTAAATATATCTCTATCAAAATATTCCAAACATATTAATCTTATATTGTTATCGGTTTTAAAAACTTTGCATTAAAACTTTGCTTTGTGTGCACTTAAATTGCAAAAAGGCCGCAATCCCATTGAAACAGAACAATACTGTCCATGCACTAATGTGGAGAGTACACTTATGTCATCCTCCTCCATAAATAAAAAAACATAGATAGTAATCCACTCCAAATCTCAAATAAAAACATCTATCCATGTAAATATATCTCTATTCAAATATTCCAAACATATTAATCTTATATTCTTATAGGTTTTAAAAACTTTGCATTAAAACTTTGCTTTGTGTGCACTTAAATTGCATAAAGGCAGCAATCCCATTGAAACAGTCCAGGGACTAATACCAATACTGTCCATTCATTAATGTGGACAGTACACTTATGCCATCCTCCTCCATAAATGAAAAAATATAGAGAGTAATCCACTCCAAATCTCAAATAAAAACATCTATCCATGTAAATATATCTCTATCCAAATATTCCAAACATATTAATCTTATATTGTTACAGGTTTTAAAAACTTTGCATTAAAACCTCTTTTGTGTGCACTTAAATTGCAAAAAGGCGGCAATTCCATTGAAACAATACTGTCCATTCACTCTCGTGACAGGGGTTTATTATCTGTAAATAGCGATAGAATAAGTTGCAGGAAATTGGAACACAATTGTGAAAAGAGTCCAGGTGGGTTCCCGCTGCGTGCTTATCCATTCCACTCGTGTTACAAACGCTGAATCGTGTAGGCAGCGATGGCGGCCGACTACCGCAGACAGATTTCGAGCTTGAAATGACAGTAGCGGTGGACTACATGTGAGTAGCCTGTAGGTGACATACATATCCAAAAACAGGAGTAATTATGATTGGTTGTTCGTTCAATATCATTTTAAGGGAATAATCGATAATTGGCTAGATATTGGTCGCGGCGGACGCTTCTGAAGTGACAAACACGTAAACACGAAGCAAATGTCTAACCAGACTCGACTCATTTTTATTGAAATGGTAAGCAAACAAAAGTAGTAGTCATTCGAGATGGACTTTTAAAGCATGCAAAGCTGTCAAGATTCTCTTGCCAGCAATGGTTGTGATACACATAATAAGTCTCCAAATACCACTACCATCTACAAAAATTGTATGTCTAGTCTTTCCCTCAACACTTGATTTACTAAATCAATCTATTTTGGAACCACGTGACACGGTATAGGCCTATCTGTCGTAGAAATTTTGCTATAAAAAGGAGGGTATTGCATACTGGAATAATCAACAGAATTTGCTGTTGCATTTAGAATCTAAGTATGGCGTCCGGAACAATGAAGTGGATTAGGGTTCTATTGGCCCTCACGGTAGTAGCTATGATGAATACTTTGTGTTATGTTTCTGCACAACAAGGCGTCGCTTTCATCATAACTGAAGATGTTTTCAATCAATTTCTGAAGCACAGAAACGACGGCGCATGTGCGGCGAAGGGATTCTACACGTATAACGCCTTCGTCGCGGCTGCCAATCGCTTCCCCAGCTTCGGCAATGTTGGGAACCTTGAGACACGCAAAAGAGAGCTCGCTGCGTTCTTTGCGCAGACCTCGCACGCAACCACTGGTAATATGTATTCTCTGGTCTAAGAGACGATTTTTCTTTTATTTTTGGCTAGTTTTTACTTGTTTTTGGTTATGAATCTTTATTAAATTTTCAAAATGTGTAAAAAAATATTGGTAGATCTTACAGATTATGGGTGATTGGCAGTTTTTCGCTTAATTTCATCTTTGCACTTAAAATGGCCTAACAAATAACAAAAATTACAAAAATTTTACCTTAAATTAGACAGCTTTTCTTATATTTATTTAGATTGCCAATAACCATTCCTTCCTAGTTTAACGTTGAAATATTGGTAACAATTGATTAAGCTAATTCGGTTTGAATTACAGGAGGGTGGGACACGGCCCCAGACGGCCCATACGCGTGGGGTTACTGCTTCAAAGAGGAACAAGATGCCGCTCCTGAAGAAATATACTACGGACGAGGACCCATTCAGCTAACCGGGTGATATATCTATATCTCGATGTTCATTCATTGGTTTGAATTCTGCACACACATTTAGGAATAACCTAATAAAGTTTAAAACCCTAATGCGCGTATCACTTTGTTACCAGAAAGAACAACTATGAAGCTGCCGGGAGAGCGTTGGGATACGATCTGGTAAACGAGCCGGAAATTGTGGCGTCCAATGCCATCGTTTCATTTAAGACGGCGCTGTGGTTCTGGATGACCGCGCAGTCTCTGAAGCCTTCTTCCCACACCGTGATGATCGGAAAATGGAGTCCATCGGGCAGCGATACGGCCGCCGGGCGAGTGCCGGGATATGGAGTGGTGACCAACATAATCAATGGCGCAGCGGAGTGCGGGAGAGGCAGCGACTCCAATCAGGAGGATCGCATCGGTTTCTACAAGGCATACTGTGACATTCTCGGCGCCAGTTACGGATTAAACATCGACTGCAATACCCAGAGGTCTTTCGGAGGTTAATCTCAAGCTCAACTCAATTCGCCACATCAAGATTCAAGATTCACGCGGTCACTCTCTCTCGCATAACAAGTACGGTTCACTGTACTTATCGGCACATTCATAGTCTAGATATACGACAGATGTGTGCTCAGTAATGGATGTATAGTACATCTCCTAAATAATCCGAGATGGATGGTGCCGACTGTGTGGTTCAGGTGCTGATTCTTGAGAATTAAGTTCACTGGGCGAATAAATATGAATATAATCAAAATGAAATTCACTACTTACGGTGCATTTCATTTCTTTTACTTTTCCATTAATGTCTTTGTGCTTCCTGGATTACAAAAAAATAAAGTTTATTTAATATAAAAAGTTCAAATAGATCATTAGGAGGTTAACAAAACTACACAGGAATCCACATTTAAAACAAGACCCTAGAGCCTAAACTACCTATAAGGTTTCTTTAACACAAAATTATTAGGTATTATTATTTTATCATATTTTAAAATACATTTAATGATATTATTTTAGTATATCTCATTCATTACTATCATCTTACTACATCATATGACAATTGTTCGGAATAAATGATTATTCTTGTCGTTTTGAGAGAGTATTTTTTTTCTTTATTTTAATTTTATAAACTAGAGAAATAGCTTAGAGCAGCTAGTCCATGCCATGACTTATATTTTAAGAGTTCTATAGTTAATTACATCATAAAATTATGATTTTTTTTTTAAATTACCTCATTTTTATAATTGCAAGAAAGAAGTCTAGCTTGATATCAACTTTTCCAAATTTAGAAGAGAAATTACATATAAGAAGTCTAGCTTGATATTAACTTTTCCAAATTTAGAAGGAAAATTACATAAGTTGAGTTATTAGTAAAGAATTAAGTGGTATAAGAAAATAAGTTAACTTGGATTGGATTTTAAGTTAGTTTAATATTTATTTGAAGGATTCAAAGAGTCCAACTATTGATACAATTATTTTGATATAAAAATATTGAGAAAATGCTCAATCAACATTGGAGAAGTCAGGTGCTCTACATAAGGGTGGGAAGAGGACTATGTTTATTAATTAAATAAGGTTAGGGAATATTTTTATTTTTTAAGAAATTAAAAAATTGAATATGCAAATTTCAATGCTTTTGCATTCTTAATTATGAAACACTATTCAATGAACATTGGATTTTAGCTAGCACCTCAATTAATAGACACATACACCCCTAGTGTAGAGCACCTCATTTTTCTTGGTAATACAACTACAAAAAATATCAAATTGCATCAAGCTCTTTTACGTGACTACCAAGTTCAACCTAGCTAAAACCCAGGTTTGTTACTGAAAACAACAAAGACTATTACCAACGCAAACCCATCTAAACCTAACCTTGATTGCATATATCCAATTCCAATATTAAATATGACGACCATTTGTGTGAATTCAAAATATGCATCAACCTCGGGTAATCAATGTCAGACTTGGGTTTCAATTGGTTTATGATAGTGCTCATGTGGTCAATGCACCTCGTGTCCTATCTAGATTAAATACAACACTACAAAGACACACTCACAAAGATGTAGACTTCACATTGCTTCTCTTAATAAAAACTAAACCCCAAGGGATACATAGCATAGTGACCAAAGATAATCATATCATAACTAATACTAGAGAGAAAATCTTAAGATGACCTAACTAGAATTGTGCTTGTAGAATCTTCCATACACATCTTGCAACCTCCCCTAAGGAATACGAGTGAAAATCCATTTAGCAAGTAATTGGAATGTAGGTTGTGTAATACACGTGCAGTTGTCTATTTTGATCTATATACAACTCCAGGAATCCATGCCTTTCCACTACTTGACTATTGTATTGATAACTGGCTCCCAATCAATGATGATAAATTTGTGGTAGTGCTTCAGAATGCCATTGAACCAACTACATCCTAGAGAACTAGGATAGCTTTCGACAAGACAATCCAAAAGACCAGTCCTTAAAGTATGTACAAGATTGGACAACTTAAATTTATAGTTTTAGACTAAATAGATCTGGTTTTGGTCCCAACCTTGCAAAATCAAATATAGATTGGACTATTAGTCTTCTTCAATAAACATATGAATTAAAGAAGTAGGGGATTGTGCAAAACATTAGTAGCAAAAAACAATTGTTTAGAGACTCTTTTTACTTCAAGATAAGCTTTGGTAAAATTTATATTAGAAATAAATTAATTTAATTTTAAAATTATAACTTAATTAAAATATAAAATCCTAAAATTAAACTAAAACTAAAGATCCTTTAATAATTTGGAAAGTATGTAGATAAATGATAGAATTGAATTGAATTGTATTGTTAAGTTGATGTTAGTGTGTCCTCATAAAGTTATATTCTAGCAAGTTTAACTTTTGCAAGAATTATAGTGCATAAGAAAGATAGTCCGCTAAACTCACACCCTGTGCATGTATTGCGAGAATGAACATGACAACCACCCTATACACAACCATAATGGATCTTACAAAGAAGGGTGCATTCAATTGGAATAGGGAGGCAGAACAAGCTTTCCAAAAGATGTAGGAAATAATGAGCAACTGTCTGGTACTTGCATTGCTTTCTTTTTCCAAGCCTTTTGTGTTGGAGTGTGATTCCTCAGGGGAAGGCATTGGAGTTGTTTTGATGCAAGAAATGCATATTATTGCTTATGAGAGAAAAAAAATTGCAGCCTCATGAAAGGCTATGTTCTATCTATGAAAAGGAGATGTAGGCCATCATGCATGCATTGGCCAAGTTCCAGCAGTATCTGGTGGGACAAAAATTAATAGTGAATACTGATCACAACAATCTAAGGCACTTTCTTACCCAAAAGGAGCTCAATGAAATACAACAGAAATGGGTGAGCAAATTCCAATCCTATGACTTTGAAATTGAATATAAAAAGGGAATGATGAATGTGGTGGTTGATCCACTTTCCTGCAAACCCACATTCTCTTAGCTACAACTGTTAACTGAATGGAAAATACAGTTGGGCACTGAATACTCAAAAAATTAGTTTGGATGTGGGATCTTGGTTGGGGTAATATAGAGTGAGGAATATAAAGTACATGATGATCTCATCTACTGCAAGGATAAGATATTCTTAGTATTTAGATCAGAACTAAAGATGAGGATACTAGAAGTTGGACATAATGCACCTATGGTTGGCCACCCTAGTTTTCGAAAGACTTACCGGAAGGTAAGAGAGAAGTTCACCTAGAAGGGCCTCAAGGAAGATGTTCTAAGGCATGTGAGGGAGTGTACTGCATGCCAACAAAATAAAGTGGAGCACACACATGTACCCTGTTGGACTCCTCCATCCTCTGTATTCTAGAACAGAAATGGGAAAGTGTCTCCATGGATTTCATCACTGGGATACCGAAAGTACAAGGAAAAGATAACGTATATGTGGTGGTTGACATGTTTACCAAATTTGGGTTCAGGAGAACCGAGACATACTAAGGGAACTCAAAAAAAAATTGCAGGTTGCACAAAACTATCATAAAATGAATGTTGATAAGCAGAGGATTGAAAGAGTATTCCAAGAAGGATACTTAGTCTACTTAAGGATGCAACCTTACATATAGATATCTTTGAAGACAAATGGGGCTAAGAAACGCCAACCACGTTTCTATGGGCCTTGCAAAATTCGAAGAAAGATTGGGGAAGTGTCCTATGAGTTGGAACTACCACCAAAAAGCAAGATCCACAATGTATCTCATGTATGTTTCCTGAAGAAAGCAGTAGGCCAAAAAATAGTTGTATAAGAATAGATTCCACCTCTTGATTATGAAGGCCATTTATTCTTAGTGCTAGAGAATATTTTTCATATTAGAGAAAGAAGGTTAAGGAACAAGAGCATTAAGAATATCTAGTGCAATCGAAAGGGTTGCCCAGTGAAGAGGGACACTTGGGAGGGTGAGTAAAGTCTGCAACACCTTGGATTGGGGACAAGTAGACTTGGGAGCGAAGGACTGTCATGTCCCTTCCTTGATGAACATAAAAAGTGTTGACCTTACCAAACACCTAGGGGATCAAAATATTGAATTAATTAATTAGCCTAAGGTATTTTGTTAATTTCATACTTAGGAGGCATGTACTAAGTTTGTTTCCAATTTTGGATTATTTTTATGTCATTATTTGATTAATATGCAAATAATGCATGTGGAATTGAGATTCCATGTTAGTCGGGCACATTAGGAAAGTCAAATTTCCTTGAATGACAAATAGAAACTGTCAATGAAACTAGAAAAAGAAAATAGGCAGAAAACGATAGAGACTCACAAAAGCAAGGAAAATCCAGCAGTTTCAAAACCAGAAAGTGGAGGAAAAGCCGCCAGTTAAAAATAAAGAAAATTTAGCCAAGGGAGGGCACATATTCTATTTTGATGAGAGTATTTTTGCAAAGAAATGTCTCCAATCCTAATAAGGAAACTTTCACTCAAAGGAGGGGTTCAATTTCCACTTTGGATTGAAAAGAACAAACAAGGAAACATCATCCATGACTCTTACTTTCTATTTTCCTCAAGGAGGGCACAGCATTGGATTAGGGTTAGGTTTTAGCAAGTGGCAACTTGCTCAAAAAGTCACTCAAGGTTTAATTAAGGGTGTTTCCAACTCCATTAGTCACTTTGGATTGTTAATGTGTTGATTTATTATGAATCTAAGATTAGAAATGGAGTGATGAGCCTCAATTACCTTGGTTTATGTGCCCCAAGTTCCCATTCCCTACTCTTCTCTCTCCCATTCTTCAATACAGATAACAAAGGACCAAGGAGCCACCATCTATGACTCAGTTCAAGATCTTATAGAAGCCTTAAGTCATTGATGACAATATTGCAGGTTTATCCATCATATTCTAAAGTTTCTAGTACTTTCATACATCCGATGGTTTGAATATTCAAGTCTCCCTTTGATTATAACTTCTAAAATACCATGTATTAATGCATTTTGTTATTTAGAATGCTATATATAGATTATTTCTTAGAGTTATTTCAACATACATGGTTGTAAATTGATGTTATAAACATGCTAAAATTTTTTTATTTCAATATGAATCTGTATGACAGATCTTTACTTGATTTTATCCAACCTAGTCTAGATTTGCACCTAGAATTGACTAGTTTTGCCATAAAATGCATAATTCGACCTATGAGTCTCCCAATATAACCATTCTAGTTCTGATGGGTCCTTGACATGTTTATATAAGTCTCCAAATCCTA
The DNA here is from genome assembly GCA_001517045.1 of Pseudotsuga menziesii. Classification (NCBI taxonomy): domain Eukaryota; kingdom Viridiplantae; phylum Streptophyta; class Pinopsida; order Pinales; family Pinaceae; genus Pseudotsuga; species Pseudotsuga menziesii. The sequence continues at coordinate 105,549 of LPNX010276137.1, forward strand.
AAACATATAATTTTTATACTCCTTAACTTATTTGGGAAATCCCGAAGATGAAGCTAGTGAGTTGTCCTAAGAGCTAGTTTAACCATTGTGACCTGTAGAATCAATTTTACTTGTTTCTGGTCTATATAAACTACAAATAACTATATATACCTTCATTATAGAGTTATAAAATCTTTCCAATACTCTCTTAGCCACTGGTTTCTTGGAGACTGTTAGTAAGGGTTTTTGTTTGCACTAGTTGGGACTCCCACAAGCCTGGAAATCAAATTCAACATAGCTGATTTCGAAACCGAAATAGTCCCAACATATAGTTTCTTAGGAACCTAAACAAACAGTATCCTTCCCTGCCTTATTGATCCCGCATTTAAATCCCAGTCACTCTCTCCTCGTCTTGCTAATTTTTCCACCTATGAGCTAGTAATCTTAAAGTTTGAGTTAAAATTTATCACAACAGAGTTAGTGAGCATGATTTCTAATTTAGGAACATAATAAATAAGGTGTTAATACAACAAATTAACCATAAGGTCTCATAACAATTCAAGACATATGCAAGGACATATCCTTCAAAGTGGTAGAGAGGTCACTATCATATCACCAACACCTTTGGCATGTAGGATACAACGTGAAATTAACTCCGAGACTTGTAGGCTATTATGTAAAAAGGAATTAAAAAAAATATGGCTACAATATTATTCACCTCTAATAGTTACACTCCCAAAAGCAACTAGGAACACAAAATAGTCTCTCTAACCTACAAGGTATAGTGTAGTACTCCAACCTACAAGCTATGATACTACCCTACATAATATTCCCATTAATGCTAGGATAAGTAACGAATGGTAAAAACTAAACAAAAGTGACACAATAATTCACATCAAACTCTTCACTTCCCAAGGCTCTCCAAAGGATTTAGGGTTTGGGTCAAAGTATTCTATTCCAAAAGAAAATTATTAACTCAATGATCAATCCAAATTTGTTAATACAGTTACCCAACACACCTCATAAAATAGGTCCAAGTCCCCAAATGGAAGTTATGTCCATGCTTAATTTTTTTTATAGGCAACAAGGTTTAGGCCATTAGGTCAAGTATAATAATAGACTACGTGGAATGCCACATCACTAGACCCTAGTAATAAAAACCGCCATTAGGTCAAGTATAATAATAGACTACGTGGAATGCCACATCACTAGACCCTAGTAATAAAAACCCTAAATAAGGTATTTACTTAAATAATCCATTTTTAATTATATAAATTTACATTAAACCCACACATAAGTATGTTAAGGTTAATTTAGGTACTAACCTGAGTAAGAATTCTCATTTCTAGGGAGTACAATATCTTCAACGACTAATCCAATCATTTTAATTAATCTAGATATATGACTATTACGAACCTCTGTCCTAAGAACTAATAATTTTATTTATATTTATAATACAACCTCATTCCCAAGTAGCGAAGACAAATAACATTGATAAATTGATAGTCACCATAGTTGATAATAATTTTAATGAATTTATCGTGTCTTGATATGTACGAATATGTTAAATATAACACGGGTTTGAAAGGACATTATTTAGATTTTATCCAGCATGTTATTAAATTAATTGTGTAAGAAAGTGAAACTAGTAAATATAATATTTGTTTAAAGAATATTATTTTTAAATAATTATATAATTAATTTTTATTATTTATATAAAAAATTAAATTATTTTTAAATTTAATATTAAATTTCTTTTGTATTACTATTTTTTAATTTTTTAATTTTAAATTATATTAATGTTATAATAAAATTAATATTTAAATATAATATATATGAACCATTCAAACTTATATCACGGAAAAAATTAATATTTAAATATAATATATATGAACCATTCAAGCTTATATCACGGAAAATCCTCCAGTATACCGAATATTTAGCATGACTTGTCATCACACATAAGTCGATACATTCTTAATATCATTTAACTAGAATAATGATGCATGACTAATCAACTCTTGAATCGTGTTAAGGTAGGTTAGTTTTCAACATCAACAAAGTTTTCACACTTATTATGGTAACTTTCTTGATACGAAAAAAATAATACACTTCATATTCATTATGAGAATTAAAGTATATAATATTAGTCAATGCATAGTAATTGGCATCATTGAATTTACTATTTTTTATTTAGATTTTTATCAAAATATTTTTCAATCATAATATGCAAAAATAAAATAAAAATTATTGTTTTGAAATGATCACCACCCACCACTCATTTACTGAAAATACCATCTAAATTCTTATCAAAATACCTCTCAATCATAATATCCAAACATAAAAAATAAAAATGATCCCCACCCACTTACTGAAACACTATTTATTACAGTTCATTAGCACTAAATTAAAACAACCTCTATATAAATATATATAATCTTCCAATATTGACAAAAAAAACAAAAACTATAACAAAAATATATCAACATATTTATCCATCAAGAAAATAACAAATAGATAATTAAAGATATCAAAATGAGAAATCTTTTACAAATTATAGGAAAATATAGAAAATGTGCCTTGAAACACCATTATTTTATTTTTCAATTCTTGAAGATGGATTGAATTTCTACCAAATTCATAGCCTATTTTGAGAGCATTCAAAGCTTGAAAAAATAATCTTGAATTACTATATGTCAGTAGCATACATGTTTAACACCATCATATCTAGTCCACACCTAACACCATCATCTTTACTGAACAAGTGAGACACCTTTAATGATAAGTTTACTCACATGAAGTTTTAATCTTGTGCAATAGAGAAATGTAACTTGAATACACTTTTACAATGGGTAATATTTCTAATCTAAGTAGTATTGATTTGTTCATCCCAAGGGTTATTTATTACTTATATTGTTTTCTCTGTAATCATAATTTATTAGCCCTACTACATTAAAAAAAAGTAGTGCATCCAAAATTCAACTTTAGTGTATTGAGAAAATAGTATGCTACCTCTTAATGTTTGTTTTTTCTTAAATTTGTTTCTCTCGTGATTAATGCTTATCCTTCATCATAATTTTTAATCAACCATTACTTCAGTTTTAATGATCAATCCATATGGTTCTAAATCAACAAATAAATCAACTCTAAATTTGACAAGCCACCGTATTAATGATTCATTAAACCACATAAATATTACCTCCCAACATAAATGGCCAATGCAACTATTTAAAAGGGCAATCAAGTTTCACAACTCATTTGTCCTTTTTCATGAACCATTTGTCCTTTTTTCAAAACTCATTAATTATCTGAATTTTAAGGGGCGTATGGTCTAAATTCGGATGTATGAGTCATAAAAGCATTAAATGGAGAGGTCACCCTCTCTCATTCATCATAAAAACATTAATTGGAGAGGCCACCCTCTCCCATCCATGGTATTTGACACCCCATGGTTTTATTCCAAGGTATGGCTTCAAGACACATTGTACCTCTCTCATCTATGGTAGTTCACAACCCATGGTTTTGACCCATGGTATTGCCCCAAGGCACATCGTAATAATGTTATAAAAATTCTCTATGCCTTCTCAATAAAGCATTCAAGGATTTTTGACATCCTACCTTTTTGGTCTTATTATTTTGTGTTAATCGTTGTGAATTATTCTTGGTTAATCCATTTGAGTTGATGTTATGAGAGAGCCTCACCTCTGATCTCAATCATTGATGCATTAATAACAATTTGTAGGTTTACTCTCCCCCTCTCTTGGCATCCAATCCTTTCATGTCTCAACCCCCAAGATCTGGATCCGTGGTATCAGAGAAGGTACACTCTCCATGGAAATGAGGGTTTGAGCATAATTTGGGTTCAAAGATATGCAGGAATTTCCAGCCTCCTTTTGGCACACTTGGAGTCCATTTGTTGGGCCGTACAATGTAAGCATCATAGTTGGTCCTCAAGCACTACATGTTATATAAGTTGCAATAGGAAGTTCCATGATCTCTACAACATCCCATGTTTCTGTACAAACCCTTGACATCCTTTGTGGCTATCTACACTCTTAGATAAAGCATTATTTCATCCTCATATGTCCATGGAATGGATTAAAATCATTTTTGCATTCTTATTGGAGCTTGGGATACCTGAGCCCAGACCCATCTCATCCCAACCATAGTTTTACGACCATCCTATAAACACCATGATAGACGAACTGAAGGTCAACACATCTCTATAAACTTCAAACCTATATTTCATATTCCACTGAGAGTTTTATAGGATCTTCCATATCTCATTAGAAAGATATTTTCATCATCTAAAATGGGTATTTTTTGGTTTTTCATTTACATTTATGGTTTGTGAGATATGCTTGTTTGAAATAGAATATGTATGTACATAGTGCGACCTCACGTATAACAACTTTTAACAAGTGCCAAGGAATCCCCAGAATATATTAGAGGCTCTTCCATAGTTCACTGGAAATATATTTCCATCATCTAAAATGGGTATTTTTTGGTTTATCATTTACCTTTCTCCTTTGTGAGATACACTTGTTGGAATCAGCACATGTCTACATACATCAACTTCAAATATGTGTCACAGTCTCTACTGGACATTTTGGATCCTCTACTATAGCTAATTGGAAAGGTATTTCTGTGATCTAAAATGGGTATTTCACGTTTTTCATTTGACTTATTGTTTTGTGAGATATGCTTGTTTGAAGCAACATATGTTTGTACATAGTGCGACCTCACGTACAACAACTTCAAGTAAGTACCAAAGACTCCATAGATCATCTCAGAGACTCTACCATATTTCATTGGAAAGATATTTCCATTATCTAAAATTGTTATTCCATTTTTTTTCATTTGGATTCTTGGTTTGAGAGATATCAATGATTGAAGCAACATATGCCTGAAAAATAGTGTGCACGCATCCCCTGAGATTCAACAAATATTTTCTCTCTTCTTGAGCCACCACATGGAAATTATGTTGTATGGATGGAAATTTCTCTTCAATATCTCAAATGGGTCTTCAACGGAATTTAATTTCATCACCTGCATCAAAAGCTATGAATGGATTTGTAGCAAGACATCAATTCCACCAAAGATTGTTTTTGGAATTTTATTAAATCCTATTGTGATCATGGTTATGATTTAACCACACAAAACCCATTGTTACGTGTCAACCACATAAAACCCACAGTTAGGGGTCAACCACACAAAACCCACGGTTATGGGTTAACCACACAAAACCCTTCTCTTCATTGGCAATTGGAGTATTGTAATCATGGGTCTATTTTTAGCATGAAATGATGGGGACCATTATTTTCTAAGGCGGGAAGAATGATCCAAATTTCAGGGGGCATATGGTCTGAATTCGGATGTATGAGTCATAAAAACATTAAATGGAGAGGCCACCCTCTCTCATTCATCATAAAAAAATTACATAGAGAGGCCACCCTTTCCCATCCATGGTATTTCACAACCCATGGTTTTATTCCATGGCATGGCTTTAAGGCACATTGTACCTCTCTCCTCCATGGTATTTCACAATCCATGGTTTTGACCCATGGTATTGCCCCAAGGACATTGTAATAATGTTATAAAAATGCTCTATGCCTTCTCAATAAAGCATTCAAGGATTTTTGACATCCTACCTTTTTGGTCTTATTATTTTGTGTTAATCATTGTGAATTCTTCTTAGTTAACCCATTTGAGTTGGTGTTTTGAGAGGTGAGGGTCTTTGAGCCTCACCTCTGATCTCAATCATGGATGCATTGATAACAATTTGCAGCTTTACACTCCTCCTCTCTCGGCATCCAATCCTTTCAGGTCTCATCCCCCAAGATCTGGATCAATTAACCCATGCAATAAATTTTGACATCTTCATGATCTCCAACAAATTGCACGGTGCACGAACTCATCAACTTCGATGTTTCTTCCATTTAAGTCCAAGTGCATAGAAAAAAATCTCCCAATTTAATAAGTTGGTTTTGTATTCACTTGGTTCACTACCTTGGCTCATTCATTGTCACACTTGTTCTAATATTTGCGGCTCGAATTATTGTTCTTTAGATTTCCCTTCTTTGGTCATTGTCATGCCGTCTTTCTTCCATAGGTTCAATGACTCTCCTAATATTAGGATTATATAATCCTCCCTTGTCCATATATAGTCTATTTGATCATCTTTCCTATTAGGAGTCATTTGGGTGAGTTTGGTGCCACTGATACCAGCGATGCCATTTGGTGCCACCAGTGCCAATCCCTACATTCTAGGATCCACTCTAAGTGCCACCAACAACCTCCATCAATTGGTTGTGGTAGGTATGTAGTTAGGCTGAGTAAAAATTCAGTTACATTCAGTTAGATCACTCTCAGTTAGTCTAGCGCCAGTTTTTCATGGATGCATGGGGAAGTGGCACCTTTTTCCACCAACCTCATTAATTTAACTGGTTTAACTAGTTTAACTAATTGTCGGACTAATTTAGACATAAGGAGTTAGACTAGTGGCTCCCATGCAATGATTTAGACACACTGAATTAGCCAGTTAGTCAGGTTTAGTTGGTAGATTCGAATCCTATCCACATTATTTGAATTCCCTTACTATAACACTATTTTATTACTGTTGAATTAATAAATATTAATGTTGTAATTTACTGATCAATTCTTATCATATTTGTCTCAAATTTGTCTTGTTTGGTGTACATTGTTCTTGAGATTCCACTGCATAATCTACTTCACAATTGCTCTAATTTTCCTATAGATCAATGGTTCACAAATTCAACATGGTATCAGAGCCTTGTTCATTCTAGAAACAAGTCTTGATTGATCTCCATTGTACACTAGAAGCAACTGAGTTTCCACATAAATCCTGGAATGATAGCCTTTCTCCCTTTGAATTCTGTTTAGAGAAGTCTATCCAGGTGTGACAGACTCTGAGAAAGTGTACATGTCGAGGTGGAAAGGCTTGAAACTGAAATGATTGCGAATTGAATTTGGTTTTTGCAAGGTTATTGTAGGTACCTATGTAGCTTCTTGAGGAATTGACTGTTTCATCATACATAAATATGGATTCGTCAGCTCTCATACCCTGAATCCTTACACCCTTCAAATACTCTAATTGGAGGGAAGATATGCAAGTGTCCTTGTGCAAGCTTAGCATGTATAGGATGACTATGGGAAGAGAAAATGAGCCCCAATAGTATGTTGAGAAGAACAATTTTTTGAATCAGTTTGATGAGGACTTCAACTTCATGTGCACTCATATCTCCCAGGATATTTTGTTCCACCTTGAGGGACTAAGGACTCCAAATGAAGCTTGGGATATGCTTGAATACTTGTTTTGCAAACAAGATGAGCTTCAAGGGAACATAGTGGAGAATGAGTTCATTGCTTTACAACCCAACAATTTAGAATCTATTCAGTAATTATTCGCAAAATACAAGTCACTAGTATTGCAATGCAAAAAATGTGGATTAGAGAAGAAAGATGAGCAGCTTGTGATGTATGTACTGAGCAAGCTTGTATCTAAGTACTCAGTATTTGTCTCTACATTCAATTCTAGAATCTAGCTTCCATCCCCAATTGGAAGATTCCTTCTCTAGATTCTTTTGATGAGTCCCTAATACAAGGGCAAGATAAATTGGTTCAAATGGGAGTGCTTTGAACCTCCAAGAATCAAGCACTCTTTATAGGAGACTCAAACAATGGACAAGCAAGAGGGAAGCACAAAGGGAGATAGAACAAAGACACTGATTTGAAGCCAAAGGAAAATATAGAATCTTTCGATGGAGCCTCAAGTTCGAGGAAAAATAAGACTAAGTGTCCATATTGTATGAGAGGATTTCATCCAGAGAGCTAGTGCATGAAGAAGACCATCGACCAGCTGTCAACACTCCTTGAACATAACAATATGCCCTTCCACAAGGAGAAAAGAAGTCTGATGTTGGACAATTGACATAATATCATGAGAGGTGCCATGATCCAAGCCGCACCTAAGTGCATGCTAGGGACAATAGTCGACTAAAAGAGTCGAGCAGTGTTATGGCGGAAGCATAGAAAAAGAACAAGCAAAGCAGGAAATACACTATATCAATAGAAAGTATGCACATAGACAATATGCAAGAATTCAAACCAATTTCTACTATACTTATTCTCTATGAAGGTTGTTTGCTTGTTACAATAATGTACATGTTTATATAGGATGTTGAGATGCTTGGGTGACTACCCATTACGTTCAGTTACAAGAAGTTATAACAGTTCAGAATTCCAACTGTTGCAGACGACTAAAAGACAGAGACATTACGTCGATGTTCGAAAGGTGACGACCATGCATGTCGAGATGCTGGATGTCGAGCACAAAACCTGTTAAGGTGCTTCCCACTTGCGGAACCTGTCGAAGCTATCAGAGTAGTCGAATCAGTCGGAGTGCTAGACTTTGTTGAAGTTCGACAAGATGCCAAATGTTGGTTGGATAATTCCTCTTTCCTTAAGAAACAATGGTCTCCATTGTGTATCCGTTCAGGTGATGGAACTTTTTGGCTATTTTAGTAGCAGAGTACCATTTACCTTGCATAGAGATATTCCTAGCTTTAGCCACTTGAAATAAGGGAATGGAGTTTGTACTTGTATAGCGTATGTGTCGTCCCACAATGGTGTCACAAGGAAGAGGTTCCTGAACATATAGATGTATGTCTTTGATTTCTATTGTCTACAAGTTATTATGTTCCAACAATGGTGCATGGTATGGTCGAAGTAGATCTACATTGAATACTAGATGTAGGCCAAGGCATGTAGTAATGTTGTGCTGAAAAGAGTTTTCTCTAGTCTGTTTAAGGATACTGTATGGACCATACCGCAAGAGTTTCATCTTTATATATGGACCATTGAGGTGCTCCTTCTTTAGATGTAACCATATTTGATCCCCAATTTGGAATGAATGAGGAATACAATGGTTTTTGTGTCGGGCCTTAGCTTTTTCATTAGCTTGTTGCAACATTTCCTATGCTTGCTTCTAGATGTTGTAGATTTGACCTGTGAAATTTAATGCTTTCTCCACTTCTCATCATTAGAATTCGGTGTCATTTGACTATATTGAGGAATTGATCAAGTCGATAGGCACTGAGGGTTGAAATCCATAACAGATCTCAAATGGATTCTTTTCGATAGAACTGTGTTGAGCACAATTGTACATGTGGTATATGTATGGAAGGCTATCATCCCATGTTTGACGATGCTTGTGGTTGTACATGCAAAGCAGTTACAATACTACCAAGCGATTTACAACTTCTGTTTGTCCATCTGTCTGTGGATGGAAGGTCGTCGACAAAGAAATTATCGTGTTGAGATGTTTCCAGAGAGTTTTCCAAAAGTTTCTAATAAATCTATAATCTTTGTTGGAAATAATGATCTTCAGGTGGCCATAATATTTCCACAATTGTTCGAAGAAGATTTGAACAGTCTGTTGTGTTATCGTAGTCTTCTTGCATGGTATAAGGATAACCATCTTAGAAAATATGTTGAATACTACTAAGATCATGTCATTTTGATGTTTGGTAGTAGGATATCCCATCAAGTAGTCCATAGAAATAGATTCCCATGGTTGACTAGGAACTGGTAGGGGCATGTATAGTCCTTGTTTTCGATTTGGTGGTTTAGAAATGACACAAAATACACATGATCAAATGTACTTGTTGACATCATATTTAAGTGAAGGCTAATAAAAATACTTTTGGAGGATAACAAGTGTTTTTGCAACTCCAAAACATCTTGTAGTCTTGTTGTAGTCCGCATCGCAAATGAGCTTATGTCGGTTCTCACTGGTCAGTACACAAAGATACCCAAGCTTGTATAGCAAGGTGTCCTTCAGGAAGTAGTTGGTAGTAGATAATGTGTTAGTATGAAGCTGCCAATAAATTGTGGAGAAGTTAGATTCTACCGAATACAATTGTGGCCAAGTAGTGGTTCCATAACCCTACATACTCATCACTGTAGAGAATAGAGTAATGGGTGGTCTACTAATACAATCGGCTGTGACATTGGATTTTCCTTTCCAATACTTAATTACAAACTGAAATTGTTGCAGGTAATTAATCCACTTTATTTGTTGAGTTATCTGTAATTTCGACTGGGATGCGAAAACTAAAAATGTTTATGGTCAGTGAGGATGATCGTCTCCTTTCCAAGAATGTAGTGTCTCCATTGTTTAAGAGCTTGCACAATGGCGTACAATTATTTTTCATTCGTCGAATACCTTCTAATAGTGTCATTGAAAGTCTTGGAATGAAACATGACTGGGTGACCCGACTGGGTGATCATTGCATCAAGAGAATAGTCTGATGCGTCCGTCTCAATCTCAAAGTACTAATGAAAATCAGGTAACACAAGTACTGGTGTAGTACAAAGCTTGTTTTTGAGTTGTTCAAAATCTTGTTGTTGTGTTAGTGTCCGTTTAAAGACAATTTTCACATTTCATTTCATCAACTGACTCAAAGGCCATGCGATATGGATGAAGCTGAGTATGAACCGTTAATAGAAATTCTATAAACCAAGAAAACTTCTCAGTTCATGAATGTTTTGAGGAATGGGCCAATATTTGAGGATATATACTTTTTATGGGTCGACATGAATGCCTTCAGAGTCAATTACATACCCCAAATATTTGATGCTGGTCATTGCAAATGAGCATTTGTCCATGTTCAGATATAGTTGATGTTGCTAGAGAGTGTCGAAGACTTGCCGAAGTTGTCGAACATGTTCTTTCCATGATCGACTAAAAATCAAGATATCGTTGAGATAAAGAATGGCACACTTACGGATGAAAGGTCATAGAAGGTCATTCATATATATCATGAAGGTTGCAAGTGCATTGGTTAATCCGAAAGGCATGACTAATCGTTCAAACAATCTATCCTTGGTCTTGAAAGCCATTTTCCATACATTGGTGGACTGGATTGAAATTTAATGATATCCCGACTTGAGGTTGAGTTTCATATAGAACTTAGAACCTTTCAGAATGTCGATGAGTTCATCTATCTGTGGAAGAGGATATATTTTCATTACTGAAATTTTGTTGAGAGCTCGATAACCAATGCACATGCGACAAGTCTTGTCTTTCTTTGGAACTAGGACAAATAGACTTCGACAAGGAGAGGAGATGGGGCAGATATGACCCTTGTGGGTCAAATCTTGTATTTTCCTACGAATTTCTTCGTTCTTGAGAATGGATCTTCTGTAAACAGACGTGTTAGGTAATGAAGAACCAGGAACAAGTTCAATGGAGTGTTTTACCTAACAATGCAGGGGTACTCTGTTTGGTTCTTGAAATATGTTCTGGTATTCCTCAAGAATGTGGTCGATCTGTTGTTGTTGTCGGGAGCTGCATTGGTCGGTGAGTCAACTTGTTGCTGCAGTTTTCGTAGAATGTTGAGGCTTTATCATAATTAATGAAAATTTTTGAGCATGATTGATAAACTTCTTTGTTTGAGTGGAAGATATCATAGCAACCATTGATGTGGGTTATCACTCTAGTATGTCGTGCCATTGATTATGAATTTTGACAATCACCTTCTGAGGCCGTAACTAATATTTACCGTGTCGATCCCATAGGAAAGGTTTCCCAAATAGGGCATCGCCTATGGAAATTTGTTCCATGTCACATAGTACTTCATCTTCAAAAGTCTTGATAAAGTAGGTGAGTCTGCATTGACGTGTGATTCTTAGTTCCTGTCCATGCTTCATCGAGCCGATATTGTAAGGCTCAGGATGTGGAGTGGTGACAAGACCTAATTTCTTCACAATATCTTATGAAATGAAGTTATTATGTCTACCATTATCCACAATCAAATGTAATGGATTTTTCTGAACCCATATCCGTGTATTGAACATGCATTCTCATTCCTCCTCATTGATGATATTCGAGGCTATCAGAGTAGTCAAAGTAAAATCCAATAGGGTTGATGTATCTATATCATATTCTACAAAGGTTCTATCAAACGAGATGGATTTCGATAATTTTTCCAAAAATCTCTTCTAATATTTGCATTCTGACGTATCATGCCATGTTGAATTGTGATAATCACTCCATTTTCCGGTAGGATCTTGTTTGCGGCAATCCCTCATGTCTTTCTGAAAGTTCTTATTTTGATGACTCGACTTTGGTAGAGTTGGCTAAGAAGGGTTCTTGAAATTGTTGGAGTCGACTGGTGACTTCTTATCGGATGTTTGACCTATTGGCTTTTTCATGAAACATGCTTTTCCTTTTTTTTTAGATTCAATCTTGCTAGCGTAATCGAATGCATTCATAAGCGTACTAACAATCAGAAACTCCATCTCTTGCTGAATGTATGGGGAAAAACTGCAAACGTACTTTAGGAAAAGTAATCTCTATTCTTCTTGGATGCTATTCTAGCCATCAATCAATAAAACTCATCGGTATAACTATGTACAGACTGGTCTTTCCATTTCCTAGCTACTACCACTTCTTATATTATTGTTCAAGATACTTGGGCAGGTAGAACTCCTTTTGGATGTGTTCGACAAATTTTACCCATGTGTCTATGGGGTCTCCTTCTTTTTCCATCTTTGTTGATAATTTTTTCCACTAGCAATGTACAGAGGTTGACATCTTTAAGGATGCAATGGTGATCTTTTCCGCTTTCGAGCGTTGATTCATAGAGTAGTATGATTTTAGTTGATGTACCTAATTGTCGATGGATTCCACGTCAATATTGCCTTCAAGATTCAGTATGTCCAGATTCATTTGTACTTTGAAGAGGATGATTGTATCGAAGTGAGGTCATGTCAAGGATTCCCCAAAATTCGAAGTGAATCACATGAGAATCTCCCTGAACTGGGTGAACATTTCGGTACACTAGCGAGCCAGTTCTTTTTCTATGTGTTGTTATGTCACATCAGTTGCATGTCTATTGTCTACTTCTTCGACCATGTTTTCTAAAGTTGAATGAAGTGTCTGCTTGTGTTGTTGAGTTTGTGAGTGTGTTTGAATAGGAATAAGTTAAATAACTTCGATGGAAATGTTTATGTACCTTAATCTATGAACAAGATCAAGATCTGATACCAATGATCCAGGTCGTGTTCAGGTGCGCGCTGGGGACAATAGTCGATTGAATGAGTTGATCACTGTTATGGATGAAACATAGAAAAAGAGCAATCAAAATAGAAAATGCATTGTATCGACATAAAGTATGCGCATAGACAATATGAAAGAATTCGGACCAATTTCTATTATACTTCTTCTTGATGAAGGTTGGTTACTTCTTACAATAATGTACATGTTTATATAGGATGTTGAGACACTTGGGTGACTACCCATTACATTCAGTTACAATAAGTTATAATAGTTCATAATTTCAACCATCACAGACAACTGAATGACAGAGACATTCTTTTGATGTTCGAAAGATGCCAACAAGGCATGTCAAGATGCTAGATGTCAAGCGTGAAACCTATCAAGGTGTGGACTTGATGAACCTATCGAAGTAGTCGAAGTATTCGAAGCAGTCAAAGTTCTATACTTTGTTGAATTTCAGAAACATGCCAACTATTGGTTGGATAATGCCATGCCTTGAAGGCAGAGCTCACTTTGTCAAAGGCTTACTTGATATATTTTGGAGCATCTAACCACTTGGTTTCCTCCAGGGAATCCTTCACCACTATCACTCTATCAGGAGGACCTAGCATTCATATTGGGGATAATTCATAGATCTAAGCAACAGGGATAGGCTCTATTAAAATCGAGCATGAAGAGTTCAATAATGTACCCTATGTGCCTTCTCTTGCAACAAATTTGTTATATGTTTATCAAATGACACATACTGGATTGCCAAAGCAAGTTGTATTTGGTCCTCACTCAGTGGAGATATTAGATATCTAAAATAGGAAGATTATAGTGAACGATGTTTCAAACCATGCCTCCAAGGCATATTAATTCTCACACTTTCTTCCATACTCAGCTCCAGCACAATCTCAACAGCCATTCAAAGGGGGAGGTATAAACTCTCTTTCATCTTTGTTTGTAGATAATGATATGTTGTCTAATATTTCATTTTCATAAGATGAGGAACAAGATCAACATGATCTTGATATTGAGATTGTACTTCAATATGATCTAGATCCAGATCCAACTCCTATTCTGAATCAGAAGCCTAAATGGGTTGAAAATCTCTTTTAAGCAGCTGGGAATGATGCTGGGGATCAAGATGATAGAATAAAAATGAGTTCCTAGTATTAGAAGGAAAATGTTGCACTCTCACATAGCTTCGCTACCTAGATATTGGTGCAACAAACTTCCACATAGATGTTACTTGATGATAACGAATGATCCCCTATTTGGCCCACTGATGAATAAAATGGATCATTCCATTCGTCCTCCAGAAAGAAGAGACAAAAGAAACATTCACCAAATCGGAAGAAGATGGAAAGTTTCACATGCACAGTCCCAGGATTTCGATGCACAGAACAACCATGATTATGCATGGCTTCTCCACAGAGCTGCAAATTGCATCAAAATTTTACAAGTTTTTACCCAAAGAGGAAAAGTTCCTCTTAAGTAAAGCTTGTTTTCATGATTTAATGCTAATTTTTTTGGTGGGGAGGGGGGTTCTCATGAGGATTTCCCCATTTCTCTTAGTTTATTAAGCAACTTTATTTTATTTAGATTGTATGGGTGACTTTTGGCCTAGTTGTTAGGGACCAAAGTTGTCCAAGTTAGAATTAAGGGGGGTGTTAGGATTATATAATCCTCCCTTGTCCATATATAGCCTATTTGATCATATTTCCTAACTTAGGAGTCATTTGTGTGAGTTTGGTTCCACCATGATATTGGTTCCACTAGTGCCATTGGAGCCACTGGTGCCATTTGGTTCCACTAGTACCAATCCCTACATTAGAAAATGAAGGAAACAATTACCTACTTCTTTGTTTATTTTGTGCATGTTTAAGTCACCTTCTTTACCCATGTCTTTTTGTGCACCAAATTCCTTTGTTCCTGCACAAGATACCTTTCCACTTATTTCCATTATTTATTGACAATATTGTTCCAACTAGATCTTCTTGGTTGTTTTCCTTTCTTCGAACAACGTGAAACCTTATGCCCAAACCGTCACTAAACTAGTGATGACCAATGTGGAGATAAAACTTGGGAAATTTCTTTTCCTCATTCATTTGATTCATTTCCTTTGTTGGGATGATTGTGGATGCAATTGGGCTCACATGGAGTTTTGTGAATCCCATCTCAAGGAATTCCTGAATGTGCCTTCCACTTTCTTTGTTGAACCTCTTCATGTATTTGCAAAGTTGAAAGATAATTTGTGAATATTTTACTCCCCTTTTAAGAGAGTTCTCAGCTAGGAATGAATCATGGGAATCCCTCATAAAATATTTCATAAATATTGATTTTGGCACCCAAGAGATGCATCCATCCATGATTTAAAACCATTCCTCTTGGAACCAAACATTTGGAATCGCATATACAACTTTACCTTTGGAATGTTTTTCTACTAAATGACTTTACCAATCAAGTGTATTGTCCATTAGGGAGATAAGTGCATCTTCTGCTACATTAATTTCTCCCTCCTTGCATTCATGATAAAATTCATATATTTGAACTTCACTAATGAATATTTGTTTCCAGTTATTGGGCTCTTTTTGTGTCATGAAATGCATCCAATGTTTGTGGTCAACCTTGACCATACATTGGCTCTCCACTGAGTGTTGACTAGATTTATCCATTGCATGCATATTGGTTAGATTGGCTATGTCATAGATGGAATTATGTATTTAATGTGGCTTCAAGTTTCTTCTTTCCAAAGCAATGGAATTCATTGAATATGGGATCATGTTAGGTAGCATACCCACCTTCAACTTGACCTTGTTCTTCACTCCTTTATTAGGTGGCCTTCCAGGTGGAAGGTATTCAAAAATATTATTGTGCCTTGGTAGTGACTTCTCAATGTATACAAGATTATGATAATAGTTCATACTTATGTCTTAAATGGTGGTAAGTTATTTAACATTCCCCACAATATATCCATGCCTCACAATGAATCTCATGTCATGAGATCACACCTCATCTGCTATGTATTTATTCCCCCATGGTATGAATGAATGTGTAGGGAAAGAATCATATTGCATCCATATATTGTTTGTGCGCTACTCACATAACATAACAATATCAAATGCATCAATATATCCATCACTATTGTGACAATAACTCTTACCAATGTGAGCAAGTGTTGGAAACCTTTGGGTCTCCATCACAATTATGTACCTACCCACCCAATCCATGGATGAATATAATTACTTTCTTGCTGATCCAAGTGGGATGTATTCAAACACCTTCATCAAAGCTAAGTATTATTCACATAAATAAATCTCATAATATCCATGGAGTGGAACAAGTGCTTAAAAATCACCCCTCAAATAAATGCTTTCTTCAAGAACTTGTAAATGTGAAAACTCTTCATGTTTACCTTGAACATGAGGCTGCTCCAAAATCTCATGTGCACAATTCATATGTGTGATCATGCAACTATTGATAGTCATGCAAACTCTCTTCTAACAATCCACCCTTGTCAAAATTGTGGATCTCAAAACTATAAGGATCTATCATGCCAATATTCTCACCGAAATTGGCTTCCATATCAGGATGAAACAAAGGAATTTGATGAGTGAAAAATCATAATTGTGGAAATACCTTTGACACATCTTTGTGTCTTCATGTTGTGTTTGTGTGATGGCATGTTCCTCTGCTAAAATTATAGGTTCACTCTCAACTAGAGTGTGGTTTCCTTTTTCTCCAATATAACGAAGTTCTAAGGATGCTTTGAGGGATGATATTTTATCTTTCTCTAAATATGATATGTAAGTGGTATTAGCACTACCAGAGATATATTCCTTGTAGTGATCTCAAACCCACCAACAAATAAGCTTGGGTGTCCATAAGTGGATTCACTCTCTTAACTTTCAACAACCCCCTGCATTGTAACTTGATGTCCCATATTGAAAGGTTCCTCATTCTCCCTTGTAGTTGACATAATAGAATGTTCATCAAATTCAATTGATGAGAAACCTTCATTAGGAAGGTTTATATGCATGCTTTCTAAGGGATGCAATGTATTAGCCATTTTCTTGTGGCATGAATCCACAACACCAGATTCATCCTCAACACCCACTTTAGCATTAGAATACTTTATGTCCTCATTTTCATCACATAATATGGGGAATTCTTCAAATTAATGCAAGAAGACATTGCTGCTAAGAAAATCAGTTTTACCTTCATACCTTATCTTTATGTCTTCTTCTTTCTCCTTAATGCATTCACTAAAAGAACCACATGGATCTTCTTTTGGAAGATCGTTTCTCTTCTCCTTTGATGGACGATTCACGGGGGGTCTCACCTAGTGAAATTGTTACATTGCATGATCATTCGCAGGATATTAAAGCATATCCCTAATTTCACTAAATATTGGAAAATTTCCCCTAAAATAGTATTGTTTAATCGCCCTCCCAATATACCTTTCCAGTTAAGAAAACCCATAGTTTCACTAGATATTGTAAGTATCCATTTGTATCGACCCATTTTTAATACCCTCTTTATATCATATTATCAAGTTGTAATAAATAGGATCCCTAGTGCATCTTTGTATAATAAAACAAGATGTTAAATAAAATAATGGTATAATGCTAATAATTATCCCACCAAGATTGCACGGGTGACTAATCAATTTGTAGCATTGGATAGGGGAGACCCAACGAAAAAATAACAGGGAAGGAAAATGCATAAAAGGAAACTCAGTCAAGAGATCAATGTAGCAAATAATGTAAAAGACTGATATCCCAATAGTCATTGGAATGCTTACAAAATATGTGAATTACATATGTTTCACACCACAACATGCCAATTGACCAATTTTATACCATGTAAATACAAGTATAGAGATAGAGAGATCATGTCTTGTATAAGTGTAATAAATTAAACATCATAAAAAATGCAAAATTGAAACCCTTTCATGGATGGAATTCCCTACATTTCATTGTATTTTATTTATTGATACAATATGTCAACAAACACTTGATTTTCACTAAAAATAAACTACACCAAATAAATAGTATTGAATCATGGGAAAAATGTATTAAGAAAATTTTAAACATGTTTTAAAAACTTGAAACAATCCATTGACAAAAAGTTAATTCCTACTGAAATATTTCTTATCCACTGTGCTAAATTTCCTCTAACTTAACTGACCAGCTTGTATACAATAACTTTCTACATTTAACTTTACTTAACATTAAATAAAACTCTATTTAACATAAATATTTTAAAAACATTATTATTAAACAAATATCAAAAACATTATATTTGACATGCACGCGCACGCGCGCGCGCGCACGCACACACACACACACACACACACACACACACACACACACACACATATGCACACACA
This sequence comes from Pseudotsuga menziesii, assembly GCA_001517045.1. Taxonomy (NCBI): domain Eukaryota; kingdom Viridiplantae; phylum Streptophyta; class Pinopsida; order Pinales; family Pinaceae; genus Pseudotsuga; species Pseudotsuga menziesii. The sequence continues at coordinate 123,989 of LPNX010276137.1, forward strand.
CATATATAACAAGCTAATATTTAAAAAAAATAATAATCAAGGATCCAGTCAATGCATGTAATATGTGTTAGGGGATCATGGCTATTATCATTCTGAGCCAAAAGTTTTCATAGCTCTTGCTTGTTCTTCGAGAATAAGTCGCTGGGAGGATTCAATGAGGAATACTATAAAGCACAACCTTGTGGGAGATATAGGAGGAATTGGTGGGAAAATAGGTGTCTTTGGGTGGCCTCCAAATATATGAAGATGAAGTTATATATATGAATCTATCCCACGATTTGAATTTTATTTCTCATTCCACCCAAATAAAATAATCCCCAATATTTATATTACTATGTCAAATTAAAAATTCCCATTGACCCCTTAATATGAGGCAATATATTTTTGAGGTTTTTAGGAGTATTTAAACCCCCAATATGAATGCACGTGATATGATATTTCTCTTTATAATGAACCCCCCTGTGGGATGATTTCTCCTTGGCCCTTGATCATCAAAATGAATGGATGAAGCTTCCTTTTTAATTTTCTTAGGATCAAGATTCTTAGAGTCTCTTACTGAAGAGGATACGAAAAATCTCATCAAGTGGGAAGCATATGCATCCAATGAAAATTTGCATTTGGTCCTCATTTCTTGCCCTTTACTGTGAGAGGTGGAACAAATCGATTCCTCTCTTGATGGATAACTACTCTTTTCACAAATATTTCTTCTATCTACAAGGTGTATAGTGTGACACATGTCATTATCATGCACCATATGAAATCCACCATCAACATACATGATATCATCATCTGAACAGGATGCATGTACCTCATCCCTTATGAAATCATTAGAAATTGTAAAATGTCTCATGATTGAAAATTTTTCTTCAACTTGAGAGAATTTTTTCCATAGGAGTAGAGGAAATTTATTCGATACCACTATAATGATTCAATCATATCCAATTGGTCATTAACTCCCTCTGCTCAGAGAATTTGAAACAAATAGTGTGAACAAAGGAATTTGTACTGATCAATTACATAATGATTAAGAATGTAGCTCCAAAACCAACGAAATGGGAAGGGTTTTGATAGCTCAAATTCCTATGCAAAATGTACTGGGACCATTTATGTTTTGAGAATCATCCAGGATGAATTCTGCTCCAAGGCTCTTGGGCACCCCAATATATGCAAACTAAAATATTCACTTGACACTTCTTGGAAACCAGTGGTGGGGGGAAATGACTTAGAGACACTTGAAGACCTGTCACACACTGTAATAAATCATTAATAATTATTATTTTCAGGTTTAGAACATATTTGGAAGGATGAATGGTTCACACAAGCAAAACAAGTCACGAGGACTACATAATAGGGACCACTTCTAAGCTTCCCAAACACCTAAAAGAGGTCACAAATCCTTAGTATCATACATGGAATATATTTATCAGCATGTTAGTGAACTCCTAGAACAAAAAAAAGGAAATTCGATGAGTTTATGTTGAGTATGCAAAAAAACTGAAAACTAGTCAAATTTGCATTGAAATCTAGACAAGGTAACACGAACTCATATGAAACTCGACCAAACTATTCAAATTGACACAATGATTGAAGATACGAATAAATACATCAAATATAAATAAATTAGTCCTAAATTAGTCTCACATAAATATCAATGATTACATCCTATGGCATAAATCATCATTACAAGAAGAAAGAGTCTAAGAATCCTTGGGAAATGGAAGGACAAAATTTCCAAAATTTGCAACAAGAATCGTATTTTTATGGACATGATATTAGAGCCTGAAATTATCCACCATTAATGGTTGAAATCCATCAATATTCTCCTATTATTATAAAAGCAACATGGGAACACCTCTCAACTGTGACTAGGGGCACATCTCCCTAAGTATGAGAAGCTAGAGCTGTCAATTTGAGAGTATGATTGTTAAAAGATGTGATAGGCTAAGAACTACATTCTTTTATAATCATTAATTGATATCTGGATGCATTGAATATGGCCATCCATCTTACTAATGTGCCCTCATCAACTACTTTTATCATCTACATCTTTTACCTTCTTTTTCCTTTGTTTGTTTCCTTTTTTCTTTGGATTTCTTTTATGCTTTTGGAAACATCTCGATTTTCCTAGATGTTTTTTTGTTTCCTAATTTTCCAGTGTGTTTTCCTTCTTTACCTATTTTTTCTGATTTTATGGACTTTCCTATCTTTTTGCATGCTTTTTTCTTTTATGAGTTTCCTTATTTTGGGATTCCATCCATGTTTTTAGTGGCTTTATTGATTCTCTTTGATTTTATTCTAGTTTCCGTTATGGATGAAATATCATTGGTTCCAAAAACTCTCTTATGTGCCCTCATGGGAACATGATAAATTATAACTAATACAAAATATAAAATTTAATTAATAATAAAATATTCTAACCCCATGCTAAATTATTCTCCAAAGTATTAATTAATTTACCTAGACTATTCTTAGGCCAAAATTTAATCCCAACCACCTAATGACTTTCTTCCTAGACTCATGGGGAGGAAATGGTTATGGTAATGATCATGGAGCCTCTAAAGTGGTTACATTACAATATCATTCTCATAATGTTTGGATTTTCCAAACAATATCTTCCAACCTTTATTATTGACGTACACACACACTTTTCTATGTCTAAGACAACTTTACCTGTGATCGAAATTTTTCAATCATCCAAACAAACTATGAGTACCCATGCAGATAATATTTTTATTGCATCATTCACAACAGTCACTAAAACGATCTGAGAATTATAACAAACAATAATTCAAACACTATTAGTAGTTAATACCTCAAATGCAATCAAATATGTTTACTTTGTATCCATCATTATCATAATAAAATTGCATGATATGGTCACATTATCTATGCAATCAAATAAATATTTCAATATTTATTTTTACATAATATTATCTTTTCATGCAAATCTATCCTCCGAATAGAGCATTTCGGTTTCCCATCAAACCTGACTACCTTCTTAATGCAATAATTTCCCTTGCATCTGTAGAATCTCATGAAATTATTTTAGAATCGCTAATAATTCTATCATTTCAGCTCTCACTGAATTACAATGAAATCAATATATCACAACCGTGCATTGACACAACACATCTTAACCTATGTACCCACGCATATTCATGCATAGCCATGGATTTAGACAATCCTTTAATATACATAATTCACTTATGCTCATGCACTCAATGCACTCTTAAATTTCTCTAAAACATTTTTGTGCCTACTCATGTGTTCTACCATGGTAAGTTGGAAATTCTATCCAATTCTTTAACACAATACCCAACCATCTCCCCAATCGCTTGGTTAACTATATAGATTCATCCCTTCTTCACTTGAAGAAAACATCAATAGTTTACTCAGTCCTTGCTTATTGGTAAGGAGGTTTCATCTCATATTAACACCAATATGCAGTCCATGGGATAATTGTGGAGCACAATAGGATTCACAACCCAACACTCTCATGGTATCAGTCATGGAATGCTATCATTTCTTATGAACGCATTCTAAATTTTAAGCAATTAGATGGTATAAGGAACCTTTCCCGTACTTCCACATACCTTACCATACCTAGTGGGATATGAGTCACATAAATGCATTCAATATGCATACATACCAATTTGTGATGATTCAATATGGATAAATGGATTCATACTCAATCTCATTTCATCACTTATGCACTTGGAATAAATAAATTATTGCCTACATGGATTTCATCAACATCTTTGATGGTACTTGATCAATTGGCCTCTTAGAAAGGACTACATAATCCTCCCACCAAGATATTAATCATAGATTTGTTTCCCTGGCCCTTGTTCATAAGGTTGTTGGTCACATGCAACAACCTCATCAACAACTTAAACCAACTTCTATTGTCTTTGGTCATATGCCCATTACCAACAACAATAATTATTATTAGTGGCTTATTGCATATGTAAAACCTCACTACTTTTACCAATATGCAATATCATATGCATGAACAAGTAGGTTCACATGCACTATGAATTATATATAAATAGGCCCACTAGTGCATACACATTTCATCTATCTAATATATTGTATTTCTAGAATTCCTATGCCAAATTGTTTGTATATAAAAATAAAAAAAGATAGATATATAAGAAAGAGAAGAGTTGAGGAAATCTCCCTTTCCAATTCCTAATCATAGCATGAAATTTTCTCTTCCGCATCATAGATGATCCACTTTATGGTCTTTCTTCCAAACACGTAAGGGATATTATTTTCTCACCAAGCAACAATTCAATGCATACACTCATGTATGATATTTATACTTGCTACCTTTATAATGCCATTTTTATGCTATAAAAAAAGTTTTAAGTTGATAAATTTTCTTCTTTATCAATGTTTCCTAATGGATTTTATTCTCCAATTTCTTCTACAACCAACTATCAATTTTTTATATCTTTTCTTGTTTTACAACAACTTTCACTACGCTCTGTTCACATTTCCTTACTACTCCAATTGTTTTGAGTAATTATGGCCAAGTCCAACTTGACCTTTCTTGGAAATCTTAGAGTTGAACAAAGTTGTAAATAATTTCATTCCAATTCCATATGGAGTTTCTTGAAGGTTCTTTATATGTCCTTGTGCCTCATTCAATTATGAGACTTTCTTTATTTTCCCATGGAAACATTTTCTACAATTCTATGCCACACAACAGATTCACACACATAAATGGATCATTCCCTGATATACAACCTTTGCATGGACATTATATCACTATCATGAACCACATGATAGGTGCACATACTAGAATGTCTTTCTCCATTAGTGGCAGATTCAAGGTTAATGGAATTTCCTTACCCACTCTCATTACTTCCTCATTAGTGACTAATTCATATCTTGCAATATCTTGCAACTTCTCTTATTATACATGAAGTTGTCCATAAGGATGATTCACCCATCACCTTTATAAGTTGCATGATTCTTTCCTGCTCACATATTCTATATCTTTTTGAGCATTCTATTATGGAAAACAATATCAATCTATGATAATCAATATCTAATCGATCTTCCTTACAATTCAAATTGCACATATTACTCACAATAATACATTAGATGCTTTCTTATCTAAGGCATCAATGTCCATCATTGGTCTCTTTTACTCCTTCATGATTAGACATGATTTCCACTAGTCAATAATGCATAGGACAACTATTTACTCTCAATAAGGGCTTCTACAACCCCTATATGCAATTCATATTGCATTTACTTTAACATAGAGAATGCATTACATACATTTTGGCAAAGAAACCATCACCTTTTAGATCCTCTTCTTACATCATAAGTGTTTAAATCAAATACAATATACTGCAAGCATGTAATATTATCCACTTAACATGTTTCCTCATTTGTTGATAGGAATTACCATCTTACTATCATTTGAATATCCCCATTCATCAAAATAATTATCATGCTACAAAGAATCCAACTTGGTTTAGCTCTTCACAGTGCTTTCTAACAAGCATTTTTACCATGCTTTCTTTCATAATTTTTATAAGTATCATAATTTTTACTCAATTTTAGTCACTCCCATCTATACTACAGTCTTGTACCATCATAAAAACAAATTCTAAAATTTTGGTCACTATAGAGGTCACCCAGATTGAAAATGTGTTTCCTAATCAAGCCCATAGGTTTTGTTTTTCCTATTGTTTAAAAAGAATGGAACATGTTTGAAAAATAAGAACCATATACTTCATTCTATTGTATTTTAGCTTCATTACAGTCTTACAAATTTATAAATTAATTTTCATGTATTGTGGGAAGAACCCATATTGTCAATTTTTGTAAAATTATATAAACATATAAACAACTCCATTCAGAATCTAACTATGCACAATTGTTCCCTAATTTAATGGCAAGTGAAATTATTCCCTAATCACCGTCATTTTTCAATTTCTGGCACTTGAAATTTGACTATGGAAATCACTATTTTTCCCTCAATTCACGCACCTCTGAAACCTCCCTGCACAATTTTACCACTTATTGAACATAAGAGGTTTCAATATACATGGGATAGTGATTTCCAAAAAATGATTTTACGAGCCTGAATGCATGAGAGGGTGACACACCAATAGGGAAGTTTTCATTTTAGGCTCATGCCAATTAATTAACATTTGTGCATCTTTGTGAGCCTTAAGCACTATCAACCATCGATCAAATCTGCATTATCCACGAAGATTGACATGAACAAAGGAGGTCCAATCGTTCTTGACATCATTCTACATCACATATCTGCATGTCATATCACCATATGTTAGACCAAAAGTGGTTTCCTGAAAACTACTTTTATGAACCTAAATACACGAGTAGTTGACACATTAAGAGTGTGGTTTTTCCTTTTAGGCTCGTGATAATTAATTTAAATTGTGTGTATATTTAGGAGACTTTAGGACTGTGGTTTTTTGATCTCCACCACTTCCCAATGATCATATCTCTTCTACATTTGGCCTCCATCATATGTGAGCACCTATGCACACATATATGATGTGACTGGTCCACATCACACCCTCTTCCCATATATGGATCCAACATGTCGAACCTCTTGTCCATGTGGATCTTGCATATTGTACCTCTTTCCCATGTCGATCAGGTGGGTCCTTCGTTAAAAGTCTCAATTATTTTCATCCCTACATTTGTCACTTAACAAAATCCAATGTTCCATAAAAGCATTCTTGATTAATGCCTGCAATTTTTCATTTATGGACCATATATCTCTAGTATTGCAATAAGAAGCTATGATACCACTCTATAACATCCCCTTCTCCCAATCCAACCAATAAGAGGGGATATTAACAAACTATGTGCATCTAAATTTCACCACATATCCATGTTATGAATTAACAACAATTAAAATGTGTGAAAATGTATAAATAAGAATACACAACAAAAATAAACTCTACCCACACACATGTAACAAGCATGACCATCACATACATCAATTATAAACATTACATAATAAAATACAAAAGAATACTTATCTTTAAACAAAAAAATCCCAACAACTCAGTATGTAAGAGTGATTTTCACCCAACCATAGGCACTCTTTCTAGAATATACTCTTTCTACTAAGAGGCCACCCCCAAGCAAAGTTATAAGGTCACTAGGGGTAAGGAAACACCTACATGATTCTCTCTCTTATCCCAAAATGATTCTACACTCTATGCTTAGCCAAATTATCATACAGAGCTCTATATGGATCTCACTCAACCATCACAACCTTGGATCCAACAATATCTATCCCACACAACATCCTTGTGTGCTTAGGCATCCCCTTCACTGATGTGACAATTTTCTTTGGTGATCCATATTGTTAGGTGCTTTGAGTGTGTGCATAGAAGGAGTCCAACTTGACATGTGTTGTTGGAAAACCACGTGTAGCTTCAAATCATAGATCCTCAAGCATCTGTGAGTAGAAAAACCCAATGGGAAAGGGTTACTAACTTTCCCAACCTCTATGTTCACCTATAACCATATTTTTTTCCTTCCAAATCTATAGCTTTGTCCCTAAATTCAAATTTTTTGGTTATACATAATTTGGTAGTGGTCATGAACATTGATTGGGAGATCCGTGTAGTTTATATCTGCATGAGAGAATGATAGAATCAGTGTCAACATGGCTCCATAAGATATGGGATAATGGTGAAAAGACAACTTCCATAGATTTTGACAATAGAAGAAAGGACTTATGACAGTTACAAGTTGACTGGTGACATGTGACAAAACTGTCACAAAAGTACATTTAGCACCCTACTTCAATAAGTACATGAGGTGGTTTTTCTCGCCAACCTCATCCACACATTCAATGACTGGGTTCAATAGTAAAAAAGAGGTAGTTGGATTATTTAAATCAAATGGAAAAATTTGGATGAGTTCTAAGGTTTTCACTTGAAACAAAGGATATAGTATATTGTAGGTCCCTTTCATCTTTCCCTATGGTGTAATCATAGCCCCTCTAGTACTTAAGTTACACAACCATCTTGGACCATTTTATTATTTATGGAACATAATATTTACATATATTTCAAGTTACCATGATAAGCCAACCTACGATCCAAATAAAAATATTTACATCATACATGCCTAGCCATTCACTAGTCAGGCCTTGGCCTTGAGCTCTGCACTAGGAATCCATACTAGAATATTTACATCATTTACACAATTTTAATTAAATACATTGCAAGTCAAAATTGGGTATATTACATTGAGAAGCCACAAATTAAGGCTATAAGGGGTTATCCAAGAGAATATATTAGGTTAGACTCCTTCTATGAACACACTAAAGCACTTGGAAATATGAATCGCTCAAGGGAACCCTGGATCAGTGAAGGGGAATCCTGGTCCCAAAAGGGTTTTTTGTGGGGAAGGTATTATTGGAGCTAAGGCTATGATGGTTGAGTGAGATTCCTAAAAGCTTATACATGAGCATTTGTCTAAGCATTGCGAGTGGAATTGGTTATGGATTGGGAGAGAGAAGCATGTATGAGTTCTTTTCTCATTGGTGGCCTCATAGCCATCTTCAAGGTGGCCTCTCAACAGAAAGAGTATATGGTGGACAAAGTTACTACAGTTTGGTGGAAAATTCCTATTACACAATGAGTTGCTTGGATCTTATGTGTTTAAATATAAGTATTCTCTTTGTATTTCAATGCAATGACTTTATTTTATGCTTGTGTTGAATATGATGTATATTCATGTGGACGTGTGTGTGGATAGAGTTTATTTCATTGTTTTCTTATTTATGCATCTACATAGGCATTTTATTGTGATAAATTTTGTAATATTCCCATGGGGTGAAATTCACAAGATCAAAATTAGTAAATATCCCCTCCATTGGTCGGACTGATGGTTGGTACATGACAATACAATGAACAATATATATAAATATCTATGGAAAACCAAGCAGTCCATTACTTTTGTTTCTTAAGGTCCTGTAAACTTCAATTGGCCTAAGTGCAATTTCACTATCATCATCATAATAATAACTCCAATATCTATTGTAATCTATTTTTTTCATATATATATATATGTGTGTGTGTGTGTGTGTGTGTGTGTGTGTGTGTGTGTGTGTGTGTGTG
>LPNX010276137.1:133133-160323 GCA_001517045.1 Pseudotsuga menziesii
GAATCTAGATGGTAATGGTGGTGTTGTCAATGTTAGGAACATTGATGAAATCACGGAAATACGTTTTATCCTTGAGCACAATGCGATCCACCTCTAGGACATACAACTGATTGGTTTTGTTGCGAGAAGGTGTGAGAATTGCTTCACAGTGAGATCTAAAAGCTAGATCAATATTCACAATCTAAGTATTTGAAAAAATATGCAAGAGAACAATAAAAAGAGAATGAAATAGCACATGTGAATGGTGCCAATAATTGATCTTTCTATTAGTGTACATCTTGTAGATATGTATGGTACATATTTATAATAGGTTGTGGAACATTCATGAGCCCTTAGAAGCCATGTGAATGCATACAAATGTCAAAAAATTGTTTAACATTGACTTTTTTTGGTTTGTTACAAAATAATTATAACAATATTAAAATAAATTTGTTTGAAAAAAAGTTTAATTTAATTATAAAGAAAGTAAATAAATATAATTGAAGTAAAAAAATAATAAATACATTTATATTTGATAAATGTTAATAAAAATATTAGATTGAATATATATATATATAATTAAAGATAAATCTTGTGTAACATAAACTCTTCCAATCCTTAAGCAAATCTTCTGAGGCTCATTAAACTACATAACATTCTCTTTTTTAACAATCATATACTTTGCAAATTGGTTTACCCAAAAACAAGTAGAAACCTACAAGTCCGTCTTTTCACAAGTCTATTTGCTTGGGATGTTGTTTTTCAAGGTTGGTAACTTCAATTGTTTTTTTTAAAGAAATGCCTAATACAAATGTAAGCACTCATAAGGTTCCTAAATAGAGTGTTCTTCCCTTCCAAATGTTATTTTGCATTAAAAATTGTGAATTTCTCTCCAATCATATACTTGTTGGAATGGGCAAAATGGTTGGAATGAAAAAATTGGAAATTTGTGAAATTGAAATTGCAATTGCAATTTGAATTAAAAAATCCTTGAATTGCAATTTATGATAAAAATTACAATTTTTATAATTGTATATTGTTGAGATTGCAAAATCAATAGAATTGTTATTTTACATTAAACATTGTGAATTTCTCCTAAATCATATACATGTTGGAAATACCACATTTTTAATTGTCAAAATTCTTGGAATACCAAAATTGAGATTTTGTGAAGTTGAAATTGCAATTTGAATTAAAAAAAATTCCTTTGCAATATGCACTTATCTAAATTCCTTAAAAATGTGAATTTATTATCAATCACATGTTTAATCTAAATTCCTTAATCTTTTGACAAAATTACAATTTCTTAAAGATGAAATTTCAAATTGAATAAAAAAAACCAAAAATAGATAAGTTATCACCAACAATAGTTCATGAGATGACATCACTCTTATCCTCTTATTCCTTCACTAGTCATAGAAGGTACTCTTATCATAAGGAACCTTCATCTTCATTATAAACCCTAATCCTGGCTCATGACCCCTTGAGGCTAAGATTTTATTATTTTCTTATCACTACAAATTTTTTAATTAAACACCATATTCATCTCTTATTTAACTTTTTAATAATATTTACCTTTCCCATTTAGAGTATAAAAAGTATGTTGTGACAAGTGAATAAACATTCCTAATTCATTTCACATATATACAACATAGGATGCATGATGCTATCTTTGAAATTCTAAGGTAAAAGTGTTGTAACCATTTATTCTTTGTGGTGATATGTACTATATATGTAAATATTTTTAATGTTTATATATTTACCATAAAGTTAAAATATCATTTTTTATTGCAAAGTAAAAATAAGTAATATAGACATTATCTTACAAAAACATAAATTGTATAAATAACATTTTTCTATAATATACTTCAATAATGAGAACATTTTCCCTTACAAAACATGGATTTGAGAAGTAGAATTTTTACATCCTTTGATAAACAAGTTTATCATACTAAATTAAAAAACGTGGATTTTAAAGTAAAGTTCTTACATCCTTTGATGAATTTGTTTATTATAATAAATAAAACAACATGTTTATGGTGTCTTTTGTTATGGAGATTGCAAATGAGATATGAATTAGACAAATTATTATTTATTGTTCACATTAAACAAATTATTATTTATTTATGAACAATAGAATATAGTTTAAATAAACATTTTAAAAGTTATTTTAGAAATATGAAGTTTGTTTCTACATTCTATATTTTTAATATAGAAAAGTTAAGTTTCAATGATAAGAAATAAAATAAGATAGCATTAATTTAACATGATATATAGTAAGGTTATAAAAAATATAATTTTATTATAAATAGATAATTAAAGATATTATTTTTCTTATAATATGAAAGTAATGTAATAATTTTATATAGTATGGCTGTAAAAATTAGTTTACTATATTTAAGATTAGAATTTTGTTAATTTTTTTTATAATATTTATGGAAAGAAATTTATTCGTAATAACAAAATTTTGTTTAAAAGGTAAGTATAAGTTGTATAATTTTAATTAATAATTTTTTTTTATTTAAATTAAAAACTAATTTAATAAAATAAACAACACTCAATTTTAAAAAATTACAAACCTAAAATTACTCTCTTAGAGTGTCTTGTTTACACTTACATTACATCTGAGTTTCATAATATTTGATACAATACAAATCAAGTATTTTTCTTCTTAATGTTTTATAGATCAAAGTTGGTGTCATTAAAAATAAAAGTTAATCATCATCATTATCATCAAATATAAATATTAAGAACAAAATTTAATTTTCAAATTTAAAATATTTAGTAAAAATTAAAATAAAATAATATAATAAATATGAAAATCAGAATGAGTTAATCTAACTAAAATTAGAAAAAAATTTAAAATAATAAATGAAGTCTCTAAACTTTAAAAAGATTAGAAAAAATGATATGATATGATAAACTATTCAACATGGAAATATGAATGATTTTGGATTTTTAAATTTGAATGTTTAAAGAAAGCATCCCATCTCATTTATTGATTGAAAGTGCATTAGTAATCCCTCCATTTCATGCAAACGACAAAGGTGGTTTCACGATGTAAAGAGACCAAAAAAAGAAAAAATCGGTGGCCAAAGCTACCATCCATCTCATGGCATGCTGCATATCATCCATAGGAATGGTTCTATACGAATCTATGGATTGCCATCTATTCGTACAGATTTTTAATGGGAGTAAGTTATTTATTCGACCATTTGCATTTGGTCCATCTCAAATTGTTTGGTGGTAGCTTACTTCGTTACTTTTCTGTGAAACCAAGAACAACCAACCGATTCCAACACCTAAATTTAGCCATGAAAATTCTTGTTTTTTAAGTGCAAGTTTAAATTTGTAAGTTTTGATTGGAATTTTTATGAAAATTGCAAATGTATGTTTAGAATTGTATAATTTTAGTCAACTCCATAAAAATAATTGGAAAGATCTAAAACTTGGAAGTTTTTACCAACTTCCTTGTAACAATTAATCAACTCCTTTGTTTGTTTTATGGAACCCATCCAGGTTTAAACCTTGGATTCTTTATCTTTCATGATCACTGAGGTTAAAGTTATAAACTAGCATACACACAGAACATTGGTGTTATCCAATCCATAACAATTGAATTTCAAATTACTTTAAGGTTTTAGAACACAATTTCAGATTAGGTTTAGATCGGTTCAGTCTGTAGATTCAATTTGATTTGGTAAATTAGTATTCTTCATTATTGCATCATACCGAGTGTAATAATAGTTTGTTGTAGAATTGATCTGCAATGAAAATGCAAGAAAAGAAGTAGACTCTGCTATTCTTGGTGTCACTGTCATAGAAAGATAACGGAGAAATCTATTTCCGGACGGAGTCAAGTAGGCCTCTGTGCAAATGGTCGGGTAGATAGCTTACTCCTTTTTAATGACTTTGTAGTATTGCAAGTTTTTGAAGAAAAATGATTTTGGATAACAATATTTAGTATGTTGTAGTGACTGTTAGATTTTGAGTTGCTGGAGATTTAATAGTCATCGAGCCTACTGTAACCACATTAAATATTCTACAACATACTAAATATTTAACGATTTCAACAACAAGAATAAAAAATCATTGACTTACTGTAGTGGACCATGTTACCAAGTCCACTTAACAATCGAATCGGGATAAGGATCGCCGATGACCATTGCATCTTCAGTTTCTGTTTCTATTTGAATTTTTTTGGGATGCGCGTAAGCTGAAATATAGGATATTTTTCTCTTACCTTCTCATACTAGTTAGTTTGTAATGAAATATTAGTATTTAATAAATGATAAAACATTGAAAAAGCAAAAGAGTATATTTAATTATCTTTTCACATGGTCTTTTATAAAAGGGCTTTCTTAAATTTATATCAATTCGTTGTTGGTAAGGCAAGGTATTATTTATACGTGTAATTGGTGGTATTGTTTATACGTGCTAATTGGTTTATGAATGCTTTTGTGCAGAGCGGGTGGGTCATTTGTTTTTATGAATTACTTTGAAATAAAGTGAAAAAAGAAAGAAAATAATAAAAGTTTGTTTAAATTATTATATTAATATTTTTTTAAATTTATTAGTTAATTATTTGTCTTCTAAAATTTGTGTTAAAATGATTTTATTTTTTATTTATAAAAAATTTAATTATTTACAAAAATATAATATTTTGATTTTTTTTACTTAATATCAAGATATAATAATAATTATTATAATTTGTAATATAATAATAATTGTTATTATTATGACCTTGTATTAACTTATGGCCAATAGTTGGGTCCATACCCTCCGTTTTATTGAATAATTCATCCATAAAATTCCTTTTCTAACTCTATTCTAAGCAAAAGTTATCCTCCATTGGTTTGGGCCGCATTTTGTTTTATCCTTAAAAAAATATTTAGGTGAGAGAAGGAAAGAGTCATTTGTAGATAATAAGTTGTTGCAGGCAACATAGGTAAAGAGCATGATTAGGCTTTTAAAAATGCCTCTATAATGATTAAGGTCTAGCTCTTGTGGTACATATTAGTAAATACATATTATTAAACATGCATGTTAGTAATGGGTGGCCATGACATATGTTCTATAATTAATTTTTAATGGTGGATCATTATAAGGTCTAGCCTCTATAATGATTAAGGTCTAGCTCTTGTGGTACATATTAGTAAATACATATTATTAAATATGCATGTTACTAATGGGTGGCCAAGACATATGTTCTATAATTTATTTTTAATGGTGGATCATTATAAGGTTTAGGTCTTATGGTACATATTAGTAAACACATATTATTAAACATGTATGTTACTAATGGGTGGCTAATGGGTGGCTAATGGGTGGCCATGACATATGTTCTATAATTTATTTTTAATGGTAGAAATCGCAATCATTCGTTGTAAAGTGACAATGAGTGGAGGTGATGGGACTCAAGACTCCTATAAATGAGAATCATCACTACTTTAAATAATAACACGAAGAAACAGACCTAAAGGAAACACCCACTTGCATTAATGCAAACCTTCTTTATAAAATTATATGGAGAAATGCTGGCATGTACTAATAATTAGTTCATGCGGGATTTAACAAAAATATCTCTCCCAAACTTGAAATCTTACAAGTGTTCTCCATGTTCCTCTATTTTGGTTTTAAAGAACTTGATAGAACTCAAGATTGTCAAAAAAATTGATGTTGTCTAGCGACCTTTTGACTAATCTTGCCATGATTTGGATTATGTGTAATTATTTGAGTAGCTAGAACTCAATTGAGGAATCTCTTACTATTATCTCCTATAGTTGAGGGAGAGAGAGGGGGGTCATGGGTACTAAAAGTGAGAGAGGAGGGGGGGGGAGGGGGGGGGGGGAGGGGGGAGGGAGGGGGGGGGGAGGAGAGAGAGAGAGAGAGAGAGAGAGAGAGAGAGAGAGAGAAGCAGGTTAGTAAGGGTTACGTGAGAGGTAAGGGAGGAGTAGGGAATCCAGAGAGAAATAACACGGGGGTGTTAGGGGGTTGGGAGAGAGAGAAAGGATTAGGAGTTAAGGGTTTTGTATGTAAACATAACACATGCACGATATTCCTTTAGAAAATGAGTGTGTGATTTTCATTTATAAAGTGTGCACACAATTTGGAGCATTAAAATGCTAGCATGATATTAATAACAATGAATCTAATCTAGGAAAAAAGGGTTGAGAGGGGGTTAGTAGGAGGAGGGGGATTAGGAGAGGCAAAGAGAGTGGTCTTATTTTTCAAACAAAAGTTGATGGTATTAATTAAGTGCATGATTTCACCAAACAAATAATTTTGTTTAGGTCAAGTTTCTTTTGGAATTTCTTCCATTTAATTATAGCTTCATGTAAAAT
The DNA here is from genome assembly GCA_001517045.1 of Pseudotsuga menziesii. NCBI lineage: Eukaryota > Viridiplantae > Streptophyta > Pinopsida > Pinales > Pinaceae > Pseudotsuga > Pseudotsuga menziesii. The sequence goes on from LPNX010276137.1 coordinate 139,457, forward strand.
CCCTTCTTGTGATCTACTTCAAAGTTTAATTTGGTTGTTTAACTGTGGGAGGGGATTTATTATGATGGAATTAAATTCCAGTGTTCATTTTTAAAGGTGGATTTGAGAGAGATAGAGAGAGAGGGGAGGAGGGTTAGGGAGAGAAGGGAAGAGGGAGAGTGCGAGGTTGGGTTGAGAGGAAGAAAAAGAGGAGGTGGTTAGGGATAGAGAGAGAGATTTTGGGGGGTTTAGAGAGAGAGATAAATAAGCGATTGAGAGAGAGAGATTAAATGCACTAGAATATACACTAGTGTATATGACTAGAATATTCAGTACTGTATATTCCTAGTGAGTATACATGGACACACGAATATATGCTAGTGCATATACCTAGAATAGAATTTACACCAGTGTATATAACTAGCGTATACAACTAGTATATATGCGTAATGTATAGACTATACACTAGTAATGTATACCTACACATACACGGTATACACTAATGTATATACCTATGAGCCGGGTAAATATGCACTGGAATATACAATGTATGTGCAGTAGAATATACACTAGTGTATATAACTAGTATATACACCAGTGTTGTATGTATACTGTATGTATACACTAGTGTATATACTAGGCATATACACTAGTGCATATTCCCTACACATATTTAGTGTATATTATAGTGTTTATACTAGTTATATACACTAGTGTATATACTGTACCGTATGCTAATGTATTATATTATAGTGCATATACAGTGTATATTCTAGTGCATGTACACTAATGTATACCGGCTCGTACAATTTACCGAGATGAAGATGAAAATTGGTTCAACTTATACAACCGACTTTATCGAGAGAGATTACTTTTTTTGGCTCATGATATCAATCACAAGATTGCAAATCAACTCATGGGTCTTGTTGATGCCTGATTTTGTCATCATTTTTTGTTGTTGAATTGATCCGTCGGCATTACTTTTGTCATTTTTTAGCATACTTCTCGCCATTTAGACTGTCAATTAAACCCAGGTATGAATGTATTTGAATATCACACAAGTCTTGGTTAATTTTTATTATTCTATGATTTTATTAACAATCATGTGACATTTTTAGACGTGATTGGAATATAGAATTTGTTTTTCTAGCTATGGTTTTCAAAAGGACCTCCACTTAGATGCGCGCTCATGCCGAAGATGCCTAGCTGCATTTTGACCATCATACATCCCTTTGTTCATACCCGTGGGTTCGATTGTTGGAATATTATGGGGCAGTAAAAGAAAAATGGTCCCATGGGTTATGTTGGCCATGCGTTCCTCGTGGTACGTGAGCCCTCATTCTAGAAGATTCGGGATCCTGCTTTCTCAGATCGACACTGCATTCTCTACCCATGTCAAAGGAGATCAATGAACTAGTTGCTCGGGCGAGGGGAACCAACACGCAAGGAATCAGGCACACATCCTATGCGTTGTCATGAACTATTATGTAATCATTTTCCTAGCAGTTAAGACTGACTATTATTAGAGAGGTCAATCACTGAAAGGGTGGACCTGCTCCTCTATTGTAAAAATATAAAAAGACGTCTCCGGACGAGAGCTGGAGCTAGTCATAGGCATAGAAACTCTAAAAAACTCTGTTCCAAGTTTGATAAAATTATATTTCAGTTGTGGATGTATGATTTCATCTTCTGTGGGTGATTTATTGACTTAGACACAGCCCCTGATTGCTGAGAAGGGCCCCTCAACAACCACAGGTATTCCATGTGTGTATTTCTGTTATTTCCTTCTGCAAATAAGTAGTTTTTGTTTTCAATCTTTGTATGTAATTCGGTTTTCCTGTAGTTGATGGTGTTTTTTCTCCTATAATGTATATTTTATGTTATTAATATGATCTATGTTTTGCTGTTAAAATATTTTAAATTTTCAGAATTTAGAGTGACCGGTCATGCATAGTTCCTTTCAACCTTTCTTTCACTTTGTTTTCTAGTTTTACATTTGTAATTAGATGGAGCTAAATTAGTTTAATGTTTCACGCTTAGCTCATAGGTAGGTTCAACTCTATTAATTCTTTTGTAGATCTAGATTAGCTTCACTTACCTTTTAACTTGTTTTATTATACAATAGGAAATAATTTATCTCCTTAGATGTAGATTAACATAGTTTCTCTTCTGTTATTTCAATTGTTAAATAATTTAGTTACTATCTTTTCTGCACTATAGCCTCATATGCATAAACCAACGGATGTCAGGATCAATTAGGTTTCTTATTTCGTAATTTACATTGTTTTTCACCATCCAGACTCTCTTTTTATACTGTCATCCAGACTTTAATATTTCCTACTTTGTTTTTATGCTTGTTTAAAGTTCATTTCTTCAATTTTTCGAGTTGTATTATTTTATGTAGTTAACCAGTAGTCATATATATAATTAGGAACTTATTTCGAACCACATAAAGTATCCATTAAGCTCCATAACTAGTCTTAGCTTTCATTTCTTTTTTCCCTAGTTCGCTTTTTGAATCATGCTTCTTTTATCTCTGATTTCTTAATTTATTACTGCTTTAGAACTTGTCAACTTCATTCCTAGTTTAATCTACTTCATTATTATTTAGATTGATTTTAAATTAAACTTGTTCATTTCATTCTCTAAAAGTACATTAGTTCTTTATGGTTTGATAATCATTTCTAATTCAAGCATAGGATCCATTCTCCTTATTTTGTAGTTGATGATGATGTTCATATGATAGGATTGGATTCAGAAATAAAATATCTTTATTAAGTTTTTGACTTGCTTCTAGATTACATTTTCCAAGTCATTTTCCATATGCTTAGACTTCCTTAAAACTTGTGTTGATCAATATACTTCATAGGATAGAATAATTGTTTGCATGTTTCCGATTTCAGAATAGTCATTAGAAATACCTGTTCCTGGTTTCTTGATTAATAGATCAATTGATAAGAACATCTTATTTCCAATTAGTCTTAACTAGTATAACTAGAGTCATTCATTTATGAATAAAGAATAGATTACAATGTTTATAATCACTTGAAATTGGACACTTTTCACTTTACATCTCTTTGTAGAAGTTAAATTAGATTTACTTCCATTCAATTTCCTTGTTACCTTTGAGAGTCATTTCGATACACCTTCTCCAGTTCCTGTCACATTTGATGCATATCCTTAGATTCCTCAAGGTGAATGGAATTAGATAATTTAGCTTAGTTTTGAGTATTTGTTAAATGTATGTATATCTTAACTATAGTTTACTTTTGATCAAGTCTTTTTTCTTAGGATAGTATTGTTTATATATTTTCAATCATTGTTCATAGATTAGAGTAATATAGATTGATACTACTATGATCTATTGGTTTTGGTCAAGTCTAATTAACTTAGTAGTTGTATTTATAAATTTTGACTCGCTTTTTCATTTTGAAAGATTTTTCGATCCTTTCTTTATTAAAATATTTCTACGACATCATAGGTACCCTTCTACCTTAGCATATATTTTGTGTCAACTCCAAGTTTACACACCCTGATCGATAATTAAATATTTGGTGAATTCATTAAGACAATAAAACACCCAACATTTTGGCGTCATTGCCGGGGAGTTGTTCTGTAACGTAGAATAGGTAGAATTTCCCTATGAAGTTTAGTAACAGGATGGTGGTGGGGGAGCGGTAAGACGAGAGGTAAGAACATGTGCATCTGTTGTAACATGGCCCCCCAAACCTAGTAGTAATAATAGTATTGTAGGTTTTTCAATTAGTTTATTTTTTCATGAACATAGCTAGAGATTCAAAAGGTAGATACATTATAAATAGCTCTCAAAAATTTGTCAAAATTCCTAATAACCTTTACAGGGTGAGTGCCACCCCAACCACTAACTCAGCTGAAAGGTATTGGAAGACACACGTAGGAAGTAGTTCTTCTTGGAGACCTAAAGGAGGAGCAATAGAAGGCAGAGAAACCCTGGCAGGAAGTTCTAAAGACCCCATTATTGAAGAAGTTCAAGAGGGTTATCCATTGGAAACCCCTAACCCTCCACTAGTACCAAAACCTAACGATACAACTTTTTCAGTAGTAGGGGATCCAAACTTCATCAATTTCATTGATCCTGCTCAGGTAAAATATCTCTTTGGAAGCTCAATAAATACAGTTGTTTCACAGATTGAGACATCTACAGTAGAACCTACCTTCCCTTTACAACCTAATAAACATACGGCTGCCAACTTCTCTCATAGGAGGAAGATATCCCCTAAAAAATAACGTTGGGATGCCTCATTATCACCTCTGAAGGAGCCTCCTATGTACTCTCTCTTTAAAAATTGAATCTACATGGAGAGATAGGGAGAAAATGAATATCATGATGAGGTTAGAAATGACTAGGAAGAAGAAGAAGTATAAATTTGAACTGAGGTTACCTTTGGGTTTCCTATCCTAGACACCACACATGATGTAAATATGAAAAGCATCCCTCCTTCTTCACTACTTACTTTCTCTGGGAAGAGTAATGAAGATATGGACACATTTATATTTGATTTTGGCATTATTTGTAGAAGCTATAACTATCTACAAGATGCTCAAAAAGTGAAACTTTTCCCTGCTACACTGAAGGATTCTACTATAAGATGGTTCATGGGATTAGGAGAGTATAGTATCAAAACATGGGAAGATATGAAAACCGCATTCCTGCAGAAATATCAAGAGTATTGCAAACCTAGACACTCTCAAAACGACATTTTCAAGATACAACAACTCAAATACGAGAGCTTAGAATATTATATCGAAAGGTTTAATTATGTATTACACAAGAATAAATATAATGAAATTCGATAAGATGCAATACAGACACTCTTCCTTAAACGAATCTTAGAAGGCTTGGTAGAAACCCTTAATCTCATGGCATGTGGTGATATCTCTCACAAAACCTTTGCAAAATATGTGATATGTGTAGAAATTACTCTAGAAGTAGGGGGAAAGTTGGGAGAAATATTCGAGAACCCTACAATAGAGATCCAAAAAGAAATACCTCTAGTTTTGGTGGAGTCACAAGGATAGAATTAGGAAACCTATTGGAAAAATTCAAAACTGATATCTTAGGAGCAATGGGCTCTCAACTAGATGCTTTAAAAGCTAAGAAGAGGCAAGAGGAAGAGCACACAGCAATGAGAATTTTATTTCCAAGATGCATGACTAAGAATCCCCAATGGGAATGCCCATTGAACAATATCTCTGTATATCACATTTGCATGGAGGATCATACAATAGAAAATTGCCCATGATTTCCTGGGTTACAAGCCATATATAAGAGTGGGGACGTTGGTGAAACATATAGGAGGCCTTAGGAACCTAGATACGGACCAACATACCAAAATTAATCTTCATAGCCCCCAGCCTATTATCATCCCTACCAACAACCTCAACAATGGAACACTTCAAGTTGGTAGAGCTGGCCATCCCGGTACCCTCCTCCTCCTCCTCCTCATTTTCCTTAGCATCATTATTGGCCACAAGGATGGAGGGGACAAGCATGTCCCTCGCTACCACTTGTCTCCACACCTAATCATCCTTATCCTCAGCACCCACCTAATATATAGCAAGTTTTTCCTGGGTTTGTGCCTCCATTTCCCCTTATTACACAACAACCTCATCATTTCCAAAATGCAATTCCCCCACGACCTACATTATTACCTGCACAACCGATACCTAACCAAAACAATAATCGAACTCTATCTCTCAACAACATTGAGTTGTAAAATCTTCCATCCTATGTTATTTCGACTGTACCTGTGTACAAGATCCAATTACGATCTGAAAGAGTTGTGAATGACAAACCCAAGTGATCAGTCATCATTCATGAGGAAGATGAAGAAGAAGAAGATCCCAATGAAGTCATGAATGACATTATTTTAAAGGATGTGGATATTTCAAAAATTCAAGTGCATACCCATCCTCAGCAAGAACCAACTCAGAAACTAAAAACCCCTCCATTTCTAGAATGACTAGCAATCTAAAAACCTGTGATTCATCCTAAGTATGATATTTTAAATGAACTAAAAAATGTCTATGTCAAAATTCCCCTATTACAGGCTATTAACGATATACCAATTTATAGCAAGGTAATAAAGGAACTCTGTAGTAAAAGACCAGGAAAGAAACAACAATACCCCCCATAATTCATGTTATAGGAGATATGTCTGAGTGTATGGCAGACCAGTCTAGAATTGCAAAATATACAAATCCAGGGAGCCCAGTAGTAACTGTTATTGTAAATGATATTTCCATAGGAAATACACTTATTAATCTAGGGCCTTCTATTAAAATGATGACCACTAAAGTTTTATAAACTTTACAGTTGGGACAGTTTCTCCAACCTACTCCTACAATCCTAGAACTAGCAGACTGCTCCATGGTAAAGCCTACTGGAGTTATGGATGACATTATTGTATCGGTAGCTTCATGGGAATATCCTGCTGATTTCATGGTACTGTAATCAAAGGGTCCTTATAAAGGACATCATATTATCCTGGGAAGACCATGGCTAGCTACTGCTAACGCCTTTATAGTATGTAGGGATGGGGAAATGATGATTTCTAATGGGTTGTCTATGCAGAAACCCATTTTATACCCCTGAGCACAACCCGTAACTAAAAATTGTGGTGGTTAGATTGTTATTTTGAGGATGAAAATTTTTAATACCTTTCCCTTTCTAGTGACTACTCCTCAGCACTTCAGGAGCAGACTACTGACAATGTGTTAAATCAATTTTTTTCTTCAACAACTTGTGTATATTTCTCTCAGCCTTTTGCTCAATTCAATCAAATTTTTGGAGATGAGTTTCAAGAAAATTTGGACCTCTCAATATTTGTGAATACACCATGTTTATTTGCAATTGAAGAGCATACAGGGTCTTATACCATACCTTGTGAAGTTAACCATGGAAAATTTCTACACATAAATGCAGGGTTAAGTCAGAACCAACATGAGCAGTTGCTCAAGGTCCTTAGAAGTCAAATTGGAGCATTCGGATGGGAGTACACTGATATGAAGGGTATACACCCTGACACTTGTATTCACCATATTTACATGGATGCAAGTATATCCCCTATAAGGTAGCCTCAGAGGAGGATGAATCATGTTTTGAAGGACATAGTTAAAAAGGAGTTACAAAAAATTCTCAATGTTGGTTTCATCTACCCAATCTCAGATAGTAAATGGGTGTCTCCTCTAGTGGTAGTCCCAAATAAAGTCACATGGAAATGGCGTATTTGTGTTGATTTCTGAGAACTGAATAAGGCTACTCTTAAGGACTATTTTCCCTTGCCCTTTATCAACCAAGTGCTAGATACCCTGTACGGAAAAAAATATTTTTTTTTCTTGATGGGTATAGTGGATACAATCAGATCTTGATAGAACCTAAAGATCGGGATAAGACTACTTTTACTTTCACCTAGGGGACATATGCATATAAATTTTTTCCATTTGGCCTGTGTAACTCACCTGCCACTTTTTAGTAGGCAGTCCTAGGAATTTTTGTTGATCTTATACATGATTGCGTAGAAGTGTACATGGATGATTTTACAGCCTATGGTAATACCTTTCAGGAGTCTCTTGATAATATTGAGAAGGTCCTGATTCGATGTCAAGAGACAAACCTAGCCCTTAGCCACGAAAAATGTAAAATGTTATTAATAGAAGGTATAGTCTTGGGGAATAATGTCTCTTCACAAAGGATCAAGGTAGAACCTGCCAAAATAGAAGTAATTGTTAATATTCCCTCTTCAAAAATTCAAAAGGAGGTACATAACTTTCTTGGCCATGCAGGATACTACCGACATTTTATTGAAAATTTTACTAAAATAACTGCACCAATGTTTAAGCTGCTTATGAAGGATGCAGAATTCCAATGGACCGAATCTTGTCAAAGTGCTTTCGAGGTCTTAAAGGCTAAGTTATTAGTGGCACCAATACTTAGGGGTCTTGATTGGTCCCTTCCTTTCCATATATCCATAGATGCTTTTGACATGGCCATATGAGGGGTCCTAGGTCAAAAGGAATCCCGAGCATCTTATGCCATCTACTTTGTTAGAAAGAATTTGACTCCTACTGAACTGAATTACACCGTTACTGAAAAATAGTTTTTGGCAGTAGTCTATTCTATCAAGAAATTTCACCATTACATTACAGGATATGAATTTTTTGTACATACGGACCACTCTGCCATTAGATTCTTAATGAACAAACCAATTACCAATGGTAGGGTAACATGGTGGCTTCTTTTATTATAAGAGTTTAACATCACCATCGTTGATCAACCTGATCGATAGAATTTGGTGGCAAATTTCCTCTCTCATATTCGACAAGATGACAGTGATAAACCCATTGATGATACTTTCCCCGACGAACATTTATTTGTTGTGTCTGTTCAAACTCCTTGGTTTGCATACATTGCTAGTTATTTAGCAACTGGGAAGTTACCAAACCACTTGTCTCCACACGAAAAATGTCGAGTTATAGTTCAGAGTTATAACTACTCTTGGGTTGACAATGACCTTTTTCATACTTTTCCAGATCTTATTATCAGATGATGCATACAAGAGGATGAGATGACAGAAATCCTCCACGCATTCCATGATGGGACATGTGGTGGGAACTTTTCTGACAAGCGCACAACATACAAAGTGTTGCATTCTAGATATTACTAGCCAAGAATTTTTAAGGATGTCGCCGAGTATGTTAGAGGATGTGATAGTTTCCAAAGAATGGGTAGAACTACGTTAGGTAACGAGATTCCCTTACAGCCTTAGGTTATGATTGAGCCTTTTGAGAAATGGGCTCTTGATTTTTTGGGCCCAATATCTCCCATGTCCCGCAAAAAGAGGTATATCCTAGTTTTCACGGACTATGTCACCAAATGGGTAGAAATTAAAGCTTTTTTTAAGCCATAGAGAAATATGTGGTAGAATTTATATATCAAGAGATATTTACTTAGTTTGGTGTGCCTAGGGAAATTGTCACTGACCAAGGTTCTCAATTCACCTCCAAATTGATGAAAGAACTTACCACAATGTATGGAATCCGACATTGTAAGTCCTCTCCTTACCACCCATAGGATAATGGACAAGTAGAATCGACCAACAAGGTACTGAAATCTATCTTAACCAAAACCATTCAGCTACATCATAAGGACTGGGAAGATAGACTCCCAAAGGCTCTTGTGGGCCTATCGAATAACATGGAGAAACACTACTGGACACACACCCTATGAGTTGGTATATGGGAAACAAGTTCTTTTACGTATCGAATTCCAAGTTAAGACTTTTTGTATGGTTGTACAGTTAGGAATGGATTTGGAAGAGGCACAGAAACAATGAGCTTTATAGATTAATGATTTAGATGAGATTAGACAAGATGCACTCTAAAGAACAATGTTAATACAAAATCAACAGAAAAAATGACATGATAAGTTTATTAAACAAAAGTAGTTTAATACCAAGGATTAGGCATTACTATTCGACTCAGAGTATAAAACTTTCGAAGGAAAATTAACTACTCGGCTGATGGGTCCATATGAGTTAGTTACAACTTTTGATAATGGGCCAGTAGAAATTAAGACAATTGATGGTTTGCAAAAAAAATTTCGTTGTAAATGGACATATACTTAGACTTTATCATTGATTAATATCTAAACAATATTTTGTGCAGAATTCCTTACATCAGAAGGAGATGGAGTTGGCTGAAGAGGAAGTCATTCCTCCTCCTCCTGGTTCTTAAATTATTTTGGGTTATCTTCATTTGTATATATGTAGATATATTTTTGTTTCTTCAAATAAATAAAATTCATTTCTAACAAGCTAACTGCATTTATATAAATAATTCATTCTTATGATCAGCTTATGGAATTTTTTCAATTAAGACACGAAGACTCTTTTCCTTTCCCTAATTTTGATAAATTTCATATGACTTTTCTTTGTAGATATGTTTTTGTTATGAATAAATTTGAATCATCTAACAAGTGGTTTTGCAGTTTGATTACAATTAACCTTATCTCTATAATCAACTCATAAAATATTATCTGAAAGGGAAGTGCTCTAAAAAAACTCATAATGCATCCTAACTCCTTCTCTTTTGATTATTGTTGAAAATTGAAATTTGTAGTGAAAATTTAAAGTGTTCTAACCAATTTCTTCTATGATTATTTTTTATCAATTTCATTTTTGTGCTTTTATATATGGTATTTGATTCAGACATGCACATTTCTGATTTATCATTAGGACAATTGCTTAAGACCTTCTCTAATCATCATGTTTTTCAAAGTTCTATCTTACACCTATGGACTACTAGTTCATCCCATACTCATTATCAAAACTTGTCTCTTAAGCAGTTTTTTTGAGGTAACCCAAGAGTAAGTGAAATTTCTACTTGTGGGGAACATTACTAATCTTTTATGAAGAAGATTGACTGAGAAGTCTAGGGACAAATTTAGGTTATTCTCTTTTGACATGATCAGTAATACCGGTTATTATAAATAAAGTTACTTATAAGGTTCGCTCTAAAAATTTGAATTATGTGTTTAGAAGGCTTAACATGCTCTAGTACTGATCAACTTCCACATACTAAAATCATTATACGAATCAAACCCACCGGGGTACTGAGCAGGCTCATTGGCATCGAGTCCATGCTAAGTAAGATCTTGAATAAGGAAGCTCAGTAAATGCAAGTAAACCCGTTGGGGTAATGAACATGCTTGATGGCAGTGGGGCTATGCTTGCATGGTACCAAGATAAACCCAATGGGGTACTAAACATTCCTACTGACAGCAGGGAAATATTAGGTAAAAGAGATTTGGTTAATGCATTACTATACACATGACTCATCCAAAAAAACCCTGAGTACACAAATACATGTCTAAGCTAATTACTCATACTGTCACTGGAGAATGGTTGTAAGTTGAACTTGAGCCCTTCCATCTAATTCAAATAATACCTAGGATATGGCTATCCTAGAAATGGGACCCATAATCATAGAAATCCAATGAACTTCAGGGTGAACTTTATCTATGTTCTTTGGATGACAAGAGATCTTTAAAATGAGTCAAAGATGACTAGTTTTCCTATGGCATTTTTTGCATTAGTTATACTATCATTATTCATATGGTCTTCCTAAGCACTGTAATTTTTTTTACGAATGCACATATCTGAATCATATCCATTTATTAGTTAGTATTTATTTTCTTACAAAAATAATAACAACATTTTAGAATTATTTGTTAAACTATAAATTGAAAATATTTGAATATCAATCAGTTTTTCTTTGATGGCTTAAAAACCTGCCATATTTTTGGTTTGGGGGAGGGTTAGAACTGTCTTTACTTTCTGATTATTTATAAAAAGATTAATTTATCTCTGACAAAATGATAGGTGTTTTTAGGATAATGCAAGTAGCAGAAGATCGTTCCAATCCATGATGAATAAAGAAGAGCGCAACTAAAGTTTCAAGAAAGCTGGTTTACGTCATCCTTTTGTGTGATGGAAGCCCAGAAAAATTCACTCCATAATCAACAACACTCAGATCCAGCAAAGCACATTTTGTACAGAGGGTCCATATGAAGGATCATAGGAAGGGTCGAATGTCTATCCGAATGGAGTGCCGAATGATGATCCGAATGAAACTGTAACATTGTAGCAGCGTGATTAAATATGTCAAGGTGTTAATTTCTTTTAGTTTTAATTATGGTCAAAGAGTTTAATCAAGTAAACCATACCTATGACTATTAGGTCTCATTCTTATGCTCATAAACATACTATGATTTCATTGGGACTCACCTCGACCTCATTCAATGAATCATTTAACCCCATGTTGATATGATATCATTTCCAGGATCTTTTCGACTATTATTACCCTTACCCTCTCATCAAGTCATATGCGGAAATCATTAGGTGTTCTATCAATCTATTATTTAAAGTCATTATGATTTTTAAATGCATTATATATAAATCCCATAATGAATAATTCATTCAACCTGTCCAAATTTTACTTTTGACATGGTTGAATAATTCATAACCATACGAAATAATAATTAGAAAACATGATTCAAAGTACTGAACCATAGCATGACTGCTCAACTGTGCAAAATCACGATCTCATGATCGTTCAAGATTCCCAAATAGATCGAATTTTAGACTCACGATCCTTACCCTCATTTTTGGTTACCTTCATCCTCATAGAGCCATCAAGACGCCATTCCTTTGTATCCTCTGCAACCCCCTGCACTTCTTTCTATGATTGACAATGCCTAGCCGCCTCGAGCCTAAGAGTTATCAGGACTTGTTCTGGATTTTGGAGTTCCACGAATGCTGAGAGATATTCTTTCAAGTAGGGAGGAACCCGTTCCTCCACCATCTACAGGGATACGATGAGGAAATTTCATTGTTATTCACAAAGGGTTCAACGGTAAGATGGCTAGGGTTGGCTACCTCACCTTTCCAGTGACCAAAGAGTCTGTTTCATTCGCTACCAAAATTTTGAGGGAAGGTTCCCATTGGCACAAACATATTTTCCTCCCTCGTTCATTCCATGATTTCGCTCTCAAGCTAGATTATCAACATGTTGCGGGTACAAAAGGGTTTCACAGAGAATGGGTCAAGCCATAATACCTTAATCCTTTGGCGATTATCATTCTCCTCATAACCTGTGAAGGTAAGTTCACTGTGTTTAAATATTTCAATTTCTTATTATTGGCACATTTTGTCAATAAATAGTTTCTTAATTTTCCATTCTATTTCCTTAAGAGCTTGGAAAAGATGTTGAACTAGGTTAGGAAAAATACGATCAACCCTATGGGTAGTATGTACCACCATAGTCTTATCAAGCCCCTGATTGTTCATCAATTTAAGGAGAGGGGACAAACTTGGGAAAATTTTGTATTTAAGGTATTGAACCCTCATCTAAATTCCTGAAAGCGTCAACACACCCATGACTGTGAACTAAATCAGACCGATTCCAAAGGAAATAAAGGCACTAAAGTACTACTTATTGATGAAGATACTTCAGAAGCAAGTCAACATGGCCATTCACCCACCTCTGTTGACTCTGTGACCACTAAATTTCCATATTTTTTCCATGTCCCCACCAAGAACAGGAAGGAAAATCGTGTTCAGATCACCGTTTAGCCTATCCCTTAGTCCAATCGTCCAGATAGTTCGATCGCCTAGGTGGATGAACCCATTTCTGACTCGCCCTTACATGCACTGGATATCATCTCAGTCGAGTTACTGAAAGCCTCTGCTCTTGATATCACTTCTTCATCTTCTCAAGGCACGGGTCCTGAAGAACAAGTCCCTTCTATCGACCTTGAAAAACCATCCATAAATTCGAGTCCTTTTCAATATTCTGAGTGCCCTGTAGAGCCATTTACTCTGAATCAGCAGACAATAGATTGACTTACTCAAGAGTTAGCATAATCGACAAGCCAAAATAAAAAATATACTGAGATGATTGTTGATCTCTGTCAAGAAAATAAGGATCTACGTCTTCAAGTCAAGGCCATTGAAGATCTCAATAAGTCCATAACCTCTTCACGTGACTCTCATCAGGAGAGGCACATCATTTTGAAGGAATAAGCCAGGAAGTTGAAATCCAAATTTACGGTTCTCTCTGCTAAGTCAAAGGCAGCTTCTACCGTAGATCATCCTTCTTTCTAACTTTCTCTTTGTTTTGCGCAGTGGGACCTGGCATCTCTCTAGTTCGGGGGAGTGTTGATGCCCGATTTTGTCATCATTTTTTGTTGTTAAATTTCTCTTTCGGCATTACTTTTGTCATTTTTTAGCATACTTCTTTCCAATCAGACCATCAATTAAACCCAGGTATGAATAGTATTTGAATATCACACAAGTCTTGGTTAATTTTCATTATTTAATGATTTTATTAAAAATCATGTGAAATTTTTACACGTTCTTGGCATATAGACTTTGTCACATGCCCCAATTTTGCAAAAACAATTTTATATTATTTGAGGAACAATATGTTAAATTTTATGCTATGTTGTAATTGATGACCTAGTGGGGTTAAGGATATTTAATGCAAATTCTGAACATTTTATTATAAATAGATAAATGAGGAGACAACAACTTAGGAGAGCTGTTAAAAGAGTGTTTACTAGTTAAATTGGTGGAGGAGGCTGGGTGGAGAGCAAACTGACATGTGGCAGCATCCTCAAATGACTTCCAACTATTGTAGGTGGAAACCTCCCTACATTTGTGGTCATGATTCCCCAATAAAGTGGAATCGGAGCAGGTGGCTCAATTAATGAAAATTGACCCAAAAGACCTAGGCAATCTTTATAAAAATTCCGATTGAAGAGACCTGAGGCTGCTCATTCTAGAGAGGTGATCATTCAGGTTGAATGAAGGTACTTTAGAGAAATTCAATGGAAGGGAAATCTAGAAAGTTTTTGAGGGAATAACTGCTGATTGATCTAGTTGCAACTTTTAAGCTGAAGATCATACTGCTGAGAGCAGAGCGTTTTACTAAGGTTTTGAACTAGTCATTTGACAAAGAGTTCTACTGTTTGTATTCTCCACCCGGTTCTCAGCCAATAAGACCAGAAACAGGCTTGGGGGTCCTGAGGAAGCATTGTTTGAGCGCTCTCCAAGAGATTGGTAGGGAGGAATGACCTCCTAAATCTATTGTCGTCTGCCCTCAACAGGTTCTATGTTATTTTATTTTACTGAGTTAGTTAAATAAATCTTAGTTTGACTGCTATATGAATTGTAAAAATTAAGTTTGTGAAATCTTAGAATTAGTATTCTTATTAGATTGTTAAAGAAATAAAATTGATTTGGAGAATAATGTGTTAGAATGAAAATAAATTTCTAGACTATGTTTTTCCACACCTGGAAACCAGGTCGTAGTCTAGCACAATTAGAATGCTTTAAGTAGATGAAATAATTTCGTAAGAGAATGAAAATAATAGATAGGATTTTGTATCTGTAGATAGCAGAGTAATTTATTTCAATGTTTAAATTATTATGAAAAGAACAGTGTTATGGTTTATTTGTGTTTACTGTTTTACTTAGTATAACTAAATAAAAATGTAGGAAAAGAAACAGTAAAACTATACTAGAGTTATAGTAATAAGTATACTGATACAATAAGAGTTTATAGAAGATATAGTTAAGTATATAAACAAGTTATTAACCACACAGTTTATATATTAAAAACTATCAACTAAATCTTAAACTATTACTTAATATAAACTAGATTAGGGTTATGTTATAAACCCTTTATTTATGAAAATAAACAGAATTATAGAGTTTACCTTCTATTCTTTATAGTTTGAATAAATTGTGAGTTACAGATTAGTAAATAAAAAAAAAGGTAAATATAAACATTAAATAATATAAAACTAAGAATTATATATTTAGGAACTAATTATATTTAACAAACAGGCTTATAACCTGTGCAAGAAAACCTGAGGGTCGAAACCCTAACAAGTAATTTATCCTTTTATAAATCAATCTATTTAAAGTATTAACCATTTACATTTATAACTGGGTAAACAAACATAATAATAGGACTATAAATCATGCCTTGGACTGTTTACGGTCTTTATTTGGAAATAAACATCTTTTATAAATAGTAAAATAAATATATAATTAACAGGTTAATAAACAACCATACACCTGTAATAGCAAAAATGAAGCATGCTAGAACAATGTCCAAGTAATAATAAAATTAAGAATACATATACATAAGGGTTTAGTTTTATAAAAACCCTAACTATTATAATCTGGAATGATAGTATACGAATATAAATTTTACACTATGACTGTTTTATAGTCTTCACAGCAATACTAGTACTTATAAATGCATCCGTAATAGTAAATTACTTCACTGACAGTGAAGAAGAAAAACCTATTATTTTACAGTAATTTCATTTACAAGATAATTTATAAATAACAGAGTATTTCGGAATAGGAGTGATTTTAAAACCACGAGTACAGGAGAAACCTCTATATCTTAAAAATTCAAAGTATGATATTATCAAGCCGTAAGGCTATAATCTTTTTTACAGATAGAGATAACTAAATACAAGTCACGGCTTATAAGCCGAAGCTACCCAACAACATGCAAGGGTTTTAACAACGAAACTAAGTAATAACATAAACTAAGAATTTATACATTGGAGGAACCGAAGCCATGCTTCCCTTCAAACTGTAACTTCTTTCCAATAACCTCTGCAAGCAGGGAGATGCCACGACAAATCGGGGGCTTATCGGTTATGGCTACGAAGTTCACCAACTCAAGAGTAGTTTCCTTCATACTTGAAGCCACAACAGTAACCTGCAAAAACAAGACCAATGCGATTTTAGAAATGGTATTCTTTGTATTCAAAGCTAAAATATTACTTAGAGAAGAAATGAGAGAAGGGTAAAACCTTACCTGTGAATAAAGAGGCTGGAGCTGAGGAGGAGACTTAACCAGCATGAAGAACAACACCTTGAAGAAACAAACCCTCGTGCTAACCTATGACAGAGGTAGCGGGGTTCACATTCCAGACTTACACCGACGATGGAGCAGGTTAAAAGCAATGGCAAGGGTAACGCTATGGCCCAAAACTCTAAACTACTGATAGAGTAAACCCACAGTCATGGAGATACAATGCTTGTAGAAAGAAAACAAGATACAAACGGTGTATCTCTCAACTCTTACATAATCATTACAGCACTTAACTACACCCAACATGGAGTTGTCCAATGTGAACCAGTGAGCCTCTCATGGCCGCGAAGGAACCCAGACAGCGTAGAGACAAACCCTCGAAAGAGAAATGAAGAAGATAGTGTTTCTTTACGAGTTTATAAATCGACCAGTGCATGGTGGAGACTCATTCACGTGCCCATCAAGATTTTTACTCGGTAGTGGGTCGATCACTATAGTTCTCTTGCACTGTCAGATAAAACATATTATTGCCAATGATTTATATGATAACCACGATGATATGTTAGTTATAAAGTCAAATTCGTATCATTACAATGATAAACAATAAAATCAAGCAATGGTAAAAACATTTATTTGTATCGTTAACTTTTGTATTATGAAAACCTTGTAATCAATCGTTGGTAAAAAATTTACGCAAAGATCAATAGTGGAGTATATGCCTTTGATCATGAGTCTATAGTACTACTATTGACCATTCATACAAACATTATGATACATGCTATGTTATTAGAACTAGTGTTATGTATACACAAGTGGGTAAAGAAATTGGTTTATAAATTAACTATATGTAAGTAAAAGTAGGTAGTATTTACACCCTAGAATAACTCTTACATTTGTATATAGTCTACAGTGCTTTGGTGTAAAATAAACTTCTTGGAAGTTAGTGATATTTTTGTTTCCATAAGGAACCAAACTCTTAATGAATCAAACCAATGTTTAGACTAGACTTGGTAAATATAAGGTAGTAAAACTATCCAGGGTTAAAGGTAAAATCCCTTAGTAATATTATTAAAGTGATATGGTGATGTAATTTTACCACAATATTTATAACTTGATGACTATTTGTGCAAGTGAACATTTATAATTGTATACAAATAATAAGCTGATAATTCTTCTCTACTAGAGTAGAATTAAAAGTAGAGCTAAGTGATCTATGGTAAACTTCCTCTCTGAAAGTATTAGAACTATATTCATGCTCATAAGCAGGTTATTGAATATTATACATAGCATTAGCAGTAATTTCATGCTTCAGTAAAAGTGTTTCTATAGAACTTGTGAGTAACTTAGCTTACAATAGTAAAAACGAGAACTTAAGTAGAAGACATGCTGGTAAAAGACAATGGTATGTTAAGGATATTTGTCTTCACGACTAACTTAAAATACTGTCATAAGAATAAAAAACAACAAAGGAAGTACTTTACCTCATCGTAGCCTTGTGTTTTAATAATCAAATTTATACTCTAGCATTTTTATTATGCTAAGAAGTACTTCTTGACTTAACGCAAAAACAAACTCCTACTTGTTCAAAATTTACCTGCTTAACCTGTAAGAATCATAAATCCAGCTGAGTTAGCAATTGCTAAGTAAGCCCCAGTTTAGAACATAGCTTCTCGCCTACTTGACAAAAGAAAATCATCAGTACAGCTAGAAGCAACTGAATGCAGGTCATATACATAACATATCAAAATTAAAAAGATATTAGCTTTTATGTGTTGAAGTTAATCACTACTTTTGTTAACTGTTTCATTTTTCCGCTAGCCACTAGTAGTTATCAAACTGCAACTTTAGACATTTTATGTTACATTAAAAATTTTAAAATTTTGTGAAAATTCGGGGTTAGGACAGACTTTGTTTTGCAAGATATGGTTTTCAAATGGACCTCCACTCAAAAATGCGTTCACGTGAAATACACCCATCTGCATTCATACCATCATACATCCCTGCGTTCATACCCATAGGTTTGTTGGTTGGAATATTTCGAGGCACTAAAGAAAAATGGTCTCATGGGTTTTGTTGGTAATGTGATTCTCATGGTGCATGAGCCCTCATTATAGAATATTCGGGATCCTTCTTGTTCACCTCAACACCGCATTCTCTTCCCACATCAAAGGAGATCAACGCACCAGCTGCTTGCACAAGGAGAACCAATGCCCAAGGAATCAGGCAGATGAACTATGCGTTGTCATGAACTGTTATGCAGTTGTTTTCCCAGTAGTTAAGACTTCCTATTATCAAAGAGGTCTACCAATGAAAGGGTCGACCTGCTCCTTTATTGTAAAACTATAAAAAGACATCTCTGGATGAGAGCTGGAGCTAGTCATAGGCATAGAAACTTTGCAAAAAGTTATTCCAAGTTTAATAAAATTCTATTTCAGCTATGGATGTATGCTTTCATCTTTTCTGGGTGATTGATTGACTTAGACACAACCCCTGATTGATGATAAGGGCCCCTCAACAACTAGATGTCTTCCATGTGTATATTTCCATTATTTCCTTCTGCATATAAGTAGTTTTTGTTTTCAATCTTTGTATGTAATTCAATTTTCCTGTAGTTGATGTTGTTTTATCTCCTCGCATATTTTCTGTTGTTAATATAATCTATGTTTTGTTGTTAAAATAGTTTATATTTTCAGAATTTAGAGTGAATGATCGTGCATAGTTCCTTTTAGCCTTTCTTTCAGTTTGTTTTCTAGTTTTACATTTGCAATTAGCTAGATCTTAATTAGTTTAATGTTTCAGACTTAGCTCATAGGTAGGTTCAACTCTATTAATTCTTCTGTAGCTATAGATTAGCTTCACTTACCTTTTAGCTTGTTTTATTATACAATAGGAAATAATTTCTCTCCTTAGATGTAGATTAGCATAGTTGCTCTTCTATTATTTCAATTGCTAAATAATTCAGTTACTATCTTTTCTGCACTATAGCCTCATATGCATAAACCAGCTGATGTCAGGATCATTTAGGTTTCTTATTTCGTAATTTACATTGTTTTTCACCATCCGAACTGTCATTCAGACTTTAATATTTCCTACTTTGTTTTTATGCTTGTTTAAAGTTCAGTTTTTCATGTTTTTGAGTTGTATTATTTTTGTAGTTAACGAGTAGTCATATATATAATTAGGACCTTATTTAGAACCACATAAAGTATCCATTAGTGTCCATAACTATTCTTAGCTTTCATTTTTTTTCCTTAGTTCGCTTTTTTAATTGTTTTTCTTTTATCTATGATTTCTTAATTGATTATTGCTTTATAACTTGTCAACATCATTCCTAGTATAATATACTTCATTCTTATTTAGATTGATTTTAGATTAAACTTGTCAATTTTATTCTCTAAAAATTACATTTGTTCTTTATGGTTCGATCATCATTTCTAGTTCAAGCATAGGATCTGTTCTCCTTATTCTGTAGTTGATGATGATGTTCATAGGATAGGATTTGATTTAGAAATAAAATATCTTTATTAAGTTTTCTACTTGCTTCTAGATTACCTTTTCCAAGTCATTTTCCATATGCTTTGATTTCCTTAAAACTTTTGTTGATCATTATACTTCATAGGATAGCATAATTATTTGCATGTTTCCAATTTTAGAATAGTCGTTAGAAATACCCATTCTTGGTTTCTTGATTAATAGATCAATTGATAAGAACATCTCATTTCCAATCAGTCTTATGTAGTATAAATAGAGTCATTCACTTATGAATAAAGAATAGATTACAATGTTTACAATCACTTGTAATTGGACACTTTTCAGTTTACATCTCTTTGTAGAAGTTAAATTAGATTTACTTATGTCCAGTTTCCTTGTTAGGCTTGAGAGTCATTTCGATACACCTTCTCCAGTTCCTATCACATTTGACGCATATCCTCATAATCCTCAAGGGGAATGGAATTAGATAATTTAGCTTAATTTTGAGTATTTGATAAATGTATGCATAGCTTAACTATAGTTTACTTTTGATCAAGTCTTGTTTCTTGGGATAGTATTGTTTATATCTTTTCATTTATTGTTCATAGAGTAGAGTAGTATAGATTGATGCTACTCTGATCTATTGGTTTTGGTAAATTCTAATTAACTTAGTAGTTTTATTTCTGAAGTCTGACTCAGGTTTTCATTTTGAAATATCTTTCGATATTTTCTTTATTAAAATATTTCTACGACATCCTAGGTACCCTTCTACCTTAGCATATATTTTGTGTCAACTCCAAATATACAAACCCTGGTCGATAATTAAATATTTGGTGAATTCATTAATACAATAAAACACCCAATAGGTCTCATGGTATATTTAAGTACAGAAGATGCAAATAAATATATGTTCTCATTTTTGAATTGTAGGGGAGAGAAACCGTGGGGGTTAGTGAGAGAGAGAGAGAGGGGAGGGG
>LPNX010276137.1:160755-221192 GCA_001517045.1 Pseudotsuga menziesii
GAGAGAGAGATGTTTTAGTATTAATTGGTAGGGGGAGGGGGATTAGGAGAGAGAGAGTGTGTGTTATGATTTATCAAAGTGAAGTTTCTTGTATTAATTAAGTGCATGATTTCATAAAACAAATCATTTTTTTTTAGATAAAGTTTCTTTCGAAATTTATTGCAAACTTTTACACCTTCAAGTAAAATCGCTTCTTGTGATATAATTCAAGGTTTAGCTTGGTTGCTTAATTGTGGGAGTTGGGATTTACTATGATGGAATTAAATTCTAGTGTCCAATGTTAAAGGTGGGTTTCGGGAGAGAGGGAGAGGAGCAGTGGAATAAAGGGGGTTGGATGGGGAGGAAGAGAAAGGGGGGTTGGAAATACAAATAGATGAGAGAGAGAGAGAGAGAGAGAGAGAGAGAGAGAGAGAGAGAGAGAGATTAAATGTGCTAGAATATACACCGGTATAGATGCACTAAAATATACACTAGTGTATATTCCTAGTGTACAGTATAGTAAATACACCAGTGTATAACTAGTGTATATAGAATATACACTAAATAAATATGCCTAATGTAATATACACTAGTGTGTATGACTATGATGAATACTAGAATATACGCTAGTGTATATGTCTAGTATAGAATATACATCAATGTATACAAATAATATATAATATCAATAGTGTATATGCCTATTATATACACTAGTAGTGTATACATTGTATGCACTAGTGTATACATACACTATATATGTACTACAATATACACTAGTGTATATTGTCCATAGTATATAACTAGTAAATACACTAGTGTATACTGTACAACATATACACTAGAGTATATAACTTGTATATACACTAAAAATGCATATAAAATATACACTAGTGTATATAATTAGTGTATGTACCAGTGTATATATCTAGTATATATGCTAGTGTATATACCTACAAGCTAGGTAAATTCTTGCTCTTTCATATATGAGCCTTTCATATATATGCATATAAGGAAGGATCTTTTGTATGTGCATATAGAGAAGTGCTTCTTTATATTAGCATATACATAAGCACTTAAGTATGCACCTTCCTTATATGTGCATATAGGAAAATGGCTTCAATGTATACACAATGTATACATATGATGTAGAAAAATACACTATATACATTACTGTATGCATACAACACTACTGTATATAATTAGTGTATTTACTAATGTATATACCTAGTATATATATACTAGTGTATATATCTATGAGCTAGGTAAATTTCTACGCTTCCATATATGCACCTTTTGTATATGTGCATATACAGAAGGATCTTTCGTATATATGCATATAAGAAGCGCTATTTAGTATAAGTGCATATAGAAAAGTTCTTTCATATATTAACATATACATAAGAACTTATGTATGTGCCTTCTGTATATGCGCATATACTAAAACGGATTATGTATATGCACATGTAGGAAAACACTTCCATATATATGCATATACACAAGGTGCTTTCATATATGTACATATACAAAAATGATTTCATGTGCCTACAAAAGTGATTCCATATATGTGTAATATGCATAAATGTTTACGTATATACACACATTTAGAAGCCACACAGAAATGCACATAAACATAATCACTTTCGTATATGCACATATATGGAATTTCTTCTATATATGTGCATATGAAAGTGATTTTGTAGTTGCACATATATGGAATCACTTTTATATATGTTTCTTTGTATATGTGCATATATAGGATACATGCTTAGAAAGCATCATTAGGAAACATTTGATTCTGGGAAAACACCATCAACCATCAAATTTTTTTTGATGATGATTTCCAAGCACGTACACTGTATATGCGCATGTATGGAAGGCACATATATAAAATTTATTTTGTATACATGCCTTCTGTATATGCACACATACGAAAGAGATTGTGTATGTGCATATATGAAAGAGCTTCCATATAAGTGCATATACAAAGAAGCATATACGTAAGTGATTATGTATTTCCATGCCTCCATATATGCATGTTTCCATATATGTGCATAAACAAAAGATATTTAGTATACGTACACACTACTACATTTCGACCAAAAATCCGACGGTCGTATTGTCGGATTTTCGACACTTCCCTGTCGCATGTACGACACTATGATCTTTTTAAGCATCGGTGGATTTTCGTCGGTTATCCGACATATTTCCAATTCGTCAGTTAAGTGACAGCTCAGTTTACCGTTGGTTAAATGTAAATTGTCGGTTATCCGACACTTACAAGCTGTCGCTTCTACAGCATGGCCGTCGATTAAGAGACGGTGACGAATTTTTTTTAAAAACATTTACACCTACAAGCGTCTCTTAAGTGACGGTATTGTATTTTTTTTAAAACAAAGCGTCGCTTAACTGACACCTACAGGCGTCGCTTAAGCGATGATATTGTATTTAAAAAAAAAATATTGTGTTGTTTTTCTTGTAAGAAGAACTCCACTGTGAAAGATTTGATAAGAAATAGGACATTTGTCTTGTTGGGAATATAATCTTGTTGTCCATATGTAAGTCAAGAAATCAAAGGTACAACCTAACCAGACACAAAATCCTTTCTTTGAATTTATTTTCTGTACAGTCTACTTGAAATTTTTTGACATTAGTCACTACACTTATGAGGTGGACACAGTATAAATACAGTTTTCAAAGAGAGATATTTCTTTCACACAATCGCAAAAGATGCAATGCCGTCTTACTTAGAAACACTTCCCCAACAATGTAAAACCAATCTTAGATCTTTTAATTAACATTTCACAATACAAAAGAACAAAGTCAACGAGCATATGTCCTTTTTTAATTAATATCTTAGTTATTTCCCTTATAAAATCCTACTTTAAAACTCAGCAAAATTACTACAAAGGTTGCCTGGGATTGTTCAGAACTTGATTACATTATATGTAATCATCCATATTATCATAGTCAGTGTATATCATTGAAGTCAGCTATAACAATAATTAAATTCCATTTCATTACTCTTAATGATATGAGGCTTAGGTACACACTCATGTACCCAGATTGTTTAAGAGCTGAAAACTGTTCAGTTACAAAAAGGCGTTACATTGTCATTATTGAGTTTAGTAAAGAATTTAATATTTACTGCACAAAGCAATACCAAGCATTTTACAAAGAAACCATGATGCTGAAAATCCCTTGGAAAAATGAGAGATAACCAAGTAAATAGCCATGGAGAATGGAAAAGAGACATCTGCACATCATTACCTCAAATAATTCACGCAATTCAGAGTCCTCCACATTAATATTAATATTTCACACAAATAATGTTCTGGAAGGATGTTCACCATAAGGATGCTCTCCCGGAACAGTACCAAGGCCATTTGAAATTCCATAGGTAACATTTCCATTTCCTGCTAAGTTATCTAAGATTGATGTGTGTATGTTCCCATTCAGACCTTCCTAAGAATCGAAATCTAACTCCATGCCCCCTCCACTGCTAAATATATCACATTCTTGCAAATCTTCAACCTGGGTGGGCAATCCACTCAAATCGAAATCATCCATAATTCCAGCCAAAAGCTCATCTTCATCATCAGGAATATTTCCTATGGTCTGGGACTTCATGTCCTGAAGAGGCTCCAAAGCCAATGCTTCTTGATGTAATTGATTTAGAAGAGAAGCTATTGTATCAGCATATTGTCCATCATTCTCCTCATCTGTAACATTCAATGTAAACATCCAAGAATAATAAGCATAAAGAAAATTTTCAATTGAATACATCCTCTCATTCCATAAAATGATCATAAAATTTGTACAATTGTAGGGAACATTAGACCTTACATTTTTCTTGGAACATTACAAGAAATGAACTTGAAAACATACTTGTGTCACTTGAGGCATGAAATCCATCATTTTTAGTTTCACGACCCTTTGTGGACCCCTCCTTTGATGGAGGAATTGCCACTGTTAAGTTCTGTACTGGATGACCTGAACTCAAAATCATTCTTGATCAGGATTTTGTCAGGTTGATAATACAATAAATGATTTGCAGGAGAGACATAATATTGGTCAAATACAAGTTACCATTAAAATCCCTTGACTGGTCTATAGAGTGATCCATTGCATTTCCTTAATTGTAGCACCTGTAAGAAAACTGAGACAAATGTCAAATCCATCATATAGTGATGGTAAGTGGACATGAGAATAATAGCAAGAATGCAGAACATAGTGACAAATGGTAAGTGCAGATGAAAATAACAGCAAAGATGTAGGTAATAGTGAGAAATTCGAGCATTAAAATTTTTGATGAATGAAAGATAAAAAAGGTGCATAGGCCTAAACCAATGAATCATAATGAAGTATAAACAGACAACCATCTCAAAATAGAATGTATCAACAAAATAATGTTGTCTAGAGTTCCTGCATACAGCATATACAAAACTTTCATGAAACAAAAATGTGTAAATAGAAAACATTACATTTTGCGGTAAGACACATTATGTTGACACCAATACAACAATAAATCCTTTAAAACAAAAGTATAATTTATCTTCCTACAATGTTCAACTACAGAAACATGTTTCAGTTTAACAGTTTACAACTTAGCAGTAATAAATTTAAAAAATTGTATGTGATATCTTTGCCCCCATTACCATTACACTTTCCTGAATGAACAGGGAAAGACATCTCTCATCATTTTATTGCATGAAGGTCCTCAATGAGCTATTTTACTCCCAGAACAAGCAAATATCTTCCATGAATCACCAACAGTAGTGTGGTCTAGTGGCAAGTTTTGAGGTGATTGAATGTGTATTAAGTTTTAACGCTGAGACAAGGATTAAAAACACCCTGAGTGAGTGTGGATAAGACAAGTGCAAGCCTAGGTGATATTGACAGCATAGAAATGCCCCTCATAGCGCACTCACTTAGCCAAGGGACAATTGTAAGCAACATTTCCTAAAAAAAAACTTCCATGGATCTCATAGTGCATGGGGCATCTAAAAATTAAATGCTACTTACATTTGGGCTTTGAGTTGCAAAGTGTACACATGCTTTTATCATCCCATGGAAGGTGTTGATCTGTCTGAGTGAGAATATGATGAGAACAAACCGAAAGCTAGGGCAGTAGAAATTTGAGATCAGACAATAATCATGATCTCATGATCTCGTGTACCTTGGGATAACAATAAAGCTATTTTGTATATGTAGAAAATGATTAGGTAAGATTATTAATGTCCAACAAAAGACCACAAAAAGTAGGTCAAAGGGACTAATAAAGTAAATCATGTGTCAAGACAAAGTGTAAGTGCCAAAGCATCCCCTTGAACAATGCTACAAGCAGAGAAAAAAAAAAATGTCTAAGATCTAAGGGCCAGCTAGAGACTAACCTCAACATGTCTAGCTAAAGAAAAGTTAAACAAAAGAAAATAAAATATATGTCAGTGTAATAGAAGTATTGTGGTGTGCTATCACTAAAAATATTCGGAAAGATATCGAATACAACTGAAGCTAGCGACCAAGGATGAGTGAGGAGAATGAGACTGAGAGGCAAGTTCAACATTGCAGTTGTCAAGAACTATGTAAGGGCCAATGCACTAGTAAATGATATCTGTTGATTGCATGGGTAGACCCAGGTTTACTATAATCAATCAACAACACCCCTAACTCACTGGCCCTTTCGGCGACAGTCCGCGAAGCGATCTGAATTCTCACCCGAAGTGAATATAATGGGTTGGCCAAGACTCAAGTGTCTTGGACCAGGTTCTGCGCATCCTACTTTTCTTTTCTTACTCCTGCGAGTCACAAGGTCAACTATATCTGCGCATCGCACATCCCCTTCTACTCGCAGCCCCTTTGGCCGTGCGATTCTTATCCATGCGCAAGTAGCACGGTTTCTTCCCACATCGCGCAACTTCCACTTACTCACAATATCTCCAACCGTATCGCATCTCTGCGCACCGTGGGACACCCAACCTCTCCTCAATGCTAAGCCCTCAGCTCGCAGTCTCGTGCATCGCAGCTCCTCTGCCGGTGCGATATCACCTCTCTGCGATATCCTACCACCACGACTTTGCACTCTTAGCGTTGACTGTGTCAAGGTGCGAAACTCTACTTCCCAGAAGTTATATTGTGATTAAATGGTCATTAGAAACAGACGTAAAGGAGTTCTTAAACAGCTTACTAGAATACTTCAACTTATCTCTATCATCTTGCATTATCATGAGCTGAACAATACATACATTCACTTACTACAACTAACATCATATGCATAGTAACTAGTAACAATAAGCAAGTACAATCACATTCACGCAACACATAACACACAGATTTAATGTGGTTCACCCCCAGGATGGGAGCTACGTCCACCAAACTATGCTTCTATTATATAACTTGAGGGAAGTTAGCACAGTCTTCTAGATATCTGGCCTATTTCTATCTCTATATTGCCTTTCTTCCAATATATCCTTCCCTCTCTTTCCTCTCTGTGGATGGTTACATACAGACTCAAATGACTCACAGACAAGCTAGGTGTCTGGATCGTTACAACACAGTCTGTCTGACTGACTCCTGAGTCTACTTCAAAAATAATCTACTGACCAACTAACGACTCATCCTACGAGCCAACCAATTGGCTAACTAATTGATTAGCTAACCCTTTACAATACAAAATGCAAGATTTTATAGGCGGCCCGAAGGTCTCACCATTACAACATTGTGGGCCTGTCCCAACAGTAAACCCAAACCCTAAATAGTGACAGTTGGTCCTCTCTGTCCTTGAGGTAGACGCTTCCCGTCACACCACAGCTCTCTGCAGTCTTCCATGCTTCTCGGCACTGACCATGGGTACTATGCACCGCTTCTCTCTTCTGTCCTTCGCCTTCAATGCTTGAGCCTCGTTGCTCCTTCTTCTTTATGAGGGTCGTTGAGCCCTCCTGTCTTCCGCCGCTGCCTTCAATGCAGTGGTTGAGCTTTCTTCTCTCGGTCGCTCGGGTACCGTTGCCTTCTTGACTTTTCTATCCCAAAAGTCATGGTTTCCAGCTCTACTCCCCAGCTGGAAACGTGCTACAGCGTCGTAGCTCTGCCTTGTCCTCTTTCCACCAAAAATTTATCTTTCCACAAAAACTAGCAGCTTCTTCTGTAGCTGCGGGACCCTGCTCCAACAGTCCCCTAACACTTACTTGTGGCTCATCCTCGATCCACCTGCACCAGGCTTCTCCTGCTGCAACTTATCCTTCGCCTCCTGTGAAGTGCGCTGTAACCTGCCTTGAAGTCCTGCGACTTCATTCTTCATCTCCTCGGCACACTGTTTCACCGAATCAAGTAATGCTTGATCAATCTTGGAGTCCTCTGTTCCTTCAATTTTCTCTCTGGTGGTCGTGAATTCCTTCACCTTCTGCTCAACCACGTCAACTAATTCTGTGATTTTCTCCTGAAAGGGTTGAAGCAGGTCAGTGATGTGTAGCTCCTTTGTTCTTAACTGCTACACCTCTTGCTGTAATTGGTTCATCTCCTTCGTCTTCCTCATCCTCTGAAGAGCTGCTAAGCTCTTGATTTCTTCTTTCATGGCCACTGCAGTGTTCTCTACTTGCTGTATACTCTGTTGGATCTCGACCTTCTGTGGTGGCTCATCTAACTCGGCCCATGTGTTCATTGCATTTGTTAGTAGTACCCGGGCTTCATCAATGCATGATTGTATCTGCGTAGAGGTGAGTCGAAAGGATTCCACTCGCGCGTTTTCGTCTGCTAGGGAGGTGTCTTGTAGACGTGCCTCAAGCTCGGCGAGCTGCATCTCGTGGTATGCCTTTATCCTGGCTACTTTCTCATCCATCTTAGCTACAATTTCTTCGAGAACCTTTGCCCTTTCTGCAACTCTTTGTAGCTTCTCCGAGGTAGGCAGTGCGAACTCGATGTTGCAGTTAGGGAGTTCTAGTGCAATATTCTGTAGTACCTAGGAGAGTTCCTGGTCCTTGCTTCGATATGTGTTTAACTCATCTACCTTTTTCTGATAGCTAGTGGCGAGTGCTGCGTTCTTTTGCTTTAGCTGTGCATTCTACTGGTAAGTCGCAAGCTCTCTACTCTTGAGCTCTGCGCTTAGATGCTGTTGGATTCTGTGCAACTGATCAATGTGAACCTCGGCGAGGTTAACCTCAAGGGGTTGCTTAAACTGGACTGGTGGGTCCGCCGTTGTTGCCAAGAGTCTGATGCTGCCCGGTGGGATCAACACAATGTTGAGGCGATCTTTTTCTAAGCTTTCCTCGTGGGGTACCGTCGGTGCGGAAGTTTCTCCAGTGGGCACCTTTACTGGTGGAGCATGTATCGTGGAAGCCTTCTCTGTAATTGTTCGTATATCTATGAGCTGCTTTTCTACGGTGCTCTGAATCTTTTCCTGTGATTGCTTCACCTCATCAAATGAATCCCTGAGTGTATCACATGTCCTTGTTGCGATGAGTTCGTAATCATCTTCTGTTAGTGCCGTCTTCAGAGCCGATTTTGAAGTTTTATGTTTCTTCCTCCCCTGCGTCGTCGTGGTCTCCTAACTTCCATCTTTTGTAGAGGGCGTTGTTGCTGATTCTTCTGGCGCATCTCTTTTCTTCTTGCCTTGTGGTGGTACTTCTGTTGTTTGGTGTGCCTGGGTGTCTAGTTTGTCTTTGCCTTTTTCTGGTGGGCCTGTCTGGTCGGTCTCCATTGGCAGTGGTGTGGTATATTCGTATTCATTTCACCATTGGTCATCAAAACCTTTGATGACATTCTCGACATCTTGCATTGTCATTCTGAACCAGCCGAGAGCCCAGTCGTCCCTTTTAGTCCTTTTAGGCCTTAGGTATATTCTATGGCTGTCCGCCATAAAATTAAGCCGGTTATCATATGCATCCACAGTCTCTGTGTTAATCCTTGGTGATTGCTGGATAAGGTTCTGCAACATTAAATAATATTCATAACATACTATTGTGTTAACCTGTTTCCTTGCTAGACTGCTGGTGTCCCATAAACTGGCATAGCGCACACACCTGGGTGTTCCTCCTAAGATCTGCGGAAACTGGCTGTTGGGCGGTTCCTTCCATGCGACGAATGCACACAGTATGAGCAGCCATGAGAAGTGGAAAGGGTGGTTGGCTTGATCTTGGGCTGCCAAACAATCTTCCTGAAACATGTTTATTAAAAATAATGACCAATTGAATTGCTCTCCTTCGGTGACTTGTATGGCCAGATTGATCACCGATCCTATAACTTCCTTTGGTTGGACCTTGGTAAGCAGTCTGCCTGCAAGCAGACTGGCTGTAAATCTGAGTGTCTCATTCTGTAAACTTGTGATATCATAAGCCCTGCCTCCTCGTTGTAACTGATACTTTTTAACTAATGCTGGTGGCAGTTTGGAGTCCTTGGTCTTTCCTGTTATCTGTATTTCGGGAGCTTTACCAGTTTTAGATAGGCCAGTAAGACGGTGTATCAAGTCGACATTGAGGTTGATTTTGTGACCTAGCCAGAGATAGCCTCCATGTACACACGAGAGGAGGACACGCACCACAGCATTAACCTCTGCGCTACGCCCAAAATGGGGTAGTCTCAACACGTTGAGCAGACCTGACCGCTCAAGAATCTGGACATGCGGCAGGGGGACGAATTCTTCTCTACCTGTCCTTGGGTTCTTCTCGAGCACAAGATACGAATCTGGCTTGAAGTGAGGGTATGTCTTACCGTCCGCCAGGTTGTAATCAATAAATTTGACAACAACAGCATATCCCACTAAATCGCCATTTTCCTTTACTCGAGAATCTATTGGCGGTATGGGCACAGGAAGCTTACCGCTCTTGGAAAGTTTGATGTCTGGAGCGCCTTCAACTCGTGGTATGAGGTAGTCCATTGAACTACGGACTTCATCTTCCCTCTTGGAACCAGATTCCTCCATGAGCTGGGAATGGCTTCTCGTCTTTGGTGGTTCTCTGGTTCGGGACGAGCTCGGCGGGTTAGCTGTAGATGGCAATGCCATAGCTCCTGCAAGGCCATGACGCTGAAATCTTCTCAAAATGTTTTCCAGCAGCTCGTCTTCAGATAGGACCCACTTAGCATAAAATGGCGGATGTGCAATGGTTGCAACTTCTGAGAACCACAGCACTCTGTAACAACTTAGCTCGACATAGGGAATGCTTAACACTTACTCTCCAGCACTTGGATTTTCTGTAGGCGTAACCGTCCCAATTGAATACTTTCTGCTTTTATGTCAAATACGACAATCCCAGGCATAACGGTCATCTAGACTGGGTGCGCCGGTCATATTAATTGCATGGATAAGATCACACCCGTCCTTCAATCCTCAATAAATGCTAAAATCTAATCGAATTTTCCTCGAAGCGTGTGTACGGGTGCCGGTCTCGTCAGATATTTACCAAATCTGGAAAAAATTATTATACTACTGCCAAATCTACGGTAGGGGATACCGGTCATTTCTTCATTAACTACCTGTCAGATAGTGACTTGACTAGCCCACTTTCGGTTGCAAACTGGGTACGTGGCAGGGGGAAACATCTTACTGCTGCGATGTAGCTCCACATCACCTGCGCAAACAAACAGTGTTAAAAATATTTTTTTTTTATTTTTTTTATTTTTTGGTGTAGACTCGCTCCCGGTGCGATGCCTCCTTTCAACTACACTGGACATCTGCACGCTCATAAACTATTCATGCTAGGGCTGAGAGGTGGGGAGGCTGTCACTATAGAGTTTCAGCCTACTGCCATTAATCCATGTGGGCAAGAGCTCCCCGTTCAGCTAGCTGAGCTGAACGGCACCTCCTTCTGTGACTTGTTGGATCTGGTATGGTCCCAGCCAATGCGTCTTAAACTTCCCTGGGAACTTGATGAATTTGCTGTCATAGAGGAGCACCAGGTCTCCGGTCTGGAAAGTCTTATTCTTAATGTGTCTTTCATGCCAAGCTTTTTCTCGGGCCTTCTGCACTCTCTGATGGAATCCAGCGATGAACTGGTCTTCTTCTAAGGCGAGCAGCTGTGCTAACCTTGCTTCGAATATGTCTGTATTAGTCATCCTGGTAATCTGAGAAATCCTTAAACTAGGGAGAATATACTCCATAGGCATAACGGCTTCTTGTCCATATACCAAGCTGAAAGGTGTATGTCCCGTAAGTTTCTTGCATGTGGTTCTATATGCCCATAAGACAACGTTAACTCTGAGGTCCCAATCATTCCTCTGGCTATTACAGATCTTAGTAAGAGCATTTTCTAAAATCTTATTGAAGGCTTCTACTGTACCATTAGCCTGCGGGTGGTAGGGAGTGCTCTTATGGTGCTGGATCTGGAATTCTTCTGTTAATGCCTCAATGGTACTGTTCAAGAAATGTGTACCTTGGTCGCTCATCAAAATTACTGGGCATCCAAACCTGCTGATGATGTTTTCAAAGAGGAACTGTGCAGCTATAGAAGCATCACAATTTCTTACTGCTGTGGCCTCTGCCCATCTGGTGAGGTACTCTATTCCAGTGATAATATATCTCGCACTAGTGCGCTTCCCTGGTGGGTTGATTGGACCCACAAAATCTATAGCCCATTTGTCAAATGCGCGCAATGTGACCTGCGGTCGCAGCGGCATTTCATCACGTCGCGAGGGTTTTCCTACCCTTTGGCAGATATCGCAGCATCTGAAAAAGTCCTTGGTGTCTTTGTGCAATGTAGGCCACCATAATCCTGCCTCTAGGATTTTCTGCGCAGTCGGTTTTCCAGCGAAATGACCTCCTGCGGTTCCTGAATGTGCTTCTCTGATAATAACGTCTTTTTCATGTGGCATTACACATCGCCATAGGAATTCATCCAGGCCTAACTTGTATAGGCATCCTGCAATGAGGGTGAAGTCTGCTGCCTTAACAACCAACTGTTTCTTTTGCTGCTTAGTAAACTCATCAGGTGCAACTCCTGTGGTGAGGAATTGAATAATATCGGCATAGTACTCATCTGCAATCTGTATGGAGAACAACGGCGCATCTGGCAGATTGTCTTCTAGGTTACTGGGCTCTTCTCCTGAGTCTAACTGCGACAGATGATCTGGTCCTGTATTCAGTCTTCCTGGTTTCACAATGATTTCAAAATCATAGTCCTGGAAGAGGAGTAACCATATGCAGATTCTTCCCCCTAACACTGGTTTATTGACTAGGTACTTCAATGCGGAATGATCAATAAACATTTTAAACGTGGCGCCCAATAGATAGTGCCTGAACTTCTGCAGTGCATATACCATAGCTAAGCCCTCCCTTTCTGTTGTGGTGTAGTTCTTTTCCGCTGTGGATAGCTTTCTGCTGGAGTATGCGATGGGATGGTCAAGATACCCTTCTCCTGAGTGGGTCAAGACGACTCCTAATGCAATGACAGATGCATCGACATGTACATGGAAAGGCTTAGTCCAATCCGGAAATACTAGGATGGGTGTTGTAACCATCTTCTCCTTAAGTATGTCTAGACTCTGCTGGCATTCCTCGTTCCATAGGAATTTTACATCCTTCTTGAGAAATTTCTCCATCGGCACTGTAATCTTTGCGTAACCCTTGATGAAATTTCTGTAGTACCCGGTATGACCAAGTACTGTCCTCAGTTGCTTGACAGAGTTAGGTACTGGAAGGTTTACAATGATAGCGATGTTGGCGGGGTCTACCATCAAGCCTTGTCTGCAAACAATGTGACCCAAAAAGATACCAAATGGTGCACAGAATATACATTTTTTCAAGTTTAGAGAAATCTGGTACAGCCTACATTTCTCTAACATCAGTCTTAGATCACCTATGTGCTTATCGATTAACCCAAACACAGTCCAGTCATCGAAATATACTTCTAAGAACTTATGAATGTATTCTTTAAATACAACAACTACTACTCTAGAAAATATAGCTGGTGCATTCTTAAGACCAAAGGGCATTACCGTATACTGGAATGAGCCCCATTCTGTTGCAAAGGTGGTCTTGGATCGATCTTCTGGATGTATTCTGATCTGGTGGTAGCCTGAAAACCCGTCGGTGAAGGAGTAAACCTCCTGTCCTCCCACGTTGTCTAATACTTCATCAATGAACGGTGTTGGAAATGGATCATGAAGTGATGCATCGTTGAGTTTTCGCAGATCAACACAGATCCTGATGTCCCCTTTTGTTTTCTTCTCTTGCACTACCATAGGGCTAACCCATTCTCTTTCCTCTATTAGCTCAATGATTTCTGCTGCTATCATTTTATCAATTTCATCCTTTACTTTTTCTTTGTAAGGCGGATTCAATCTGTATGGGCGCTGCTTAACTGGTCTAGCATCCTCCTTTAATGGTATCCTCATGACTCCTAGGTCTCTAACTATTCCCTTCATCTCTGTGAACTTGGTGGGAAATAGGTCCTGATAGTCATGTAACAGATCTGCAATCTGGCCGACTGTTTCATCATTCCAGTAGTCTCCAATAGAGGCAAACTTAGGTTCTGCGTCTGTGCCAATATTGATCTTTTTAATCTTGATGGACTCGGTGATCACTGGAATCTCTAACTGTGGTCCCTCCACTTCGCGAGTGCCTTCTGATTTTGGAATGTTGGTGTTGCGAGGATCCTCATCCGCCTCCTCTGATGCTGATGCAAAATTATAGCATTCGAACGCCTCTTCTAGCTAGATAGTCCACTCAGGTTGGACTGGTACTGAGATGGTGCGATCCTCAAAAATCTTTGTCTTGATTATATCTAGGGCCTGAGCAACACTTGGATGTTCTGACTCAAATGCAAAAGTGAGTAGGAAGCTGTCTGTCATAAGTGACCATGTGATTGTTCCTTTGCGCAGTTCGGTCTCTGTATACCAATTCCTTGGAATTGTATCCAATGTGTGAATGAATCTGTGAACCCATTCGTCCTCTGGAATGTCCGACCAGTTCTTTTCACATGTCTGAATGTGTACCATGGGGTCAGTTTCTCCTGTGTACTTGTGCTGAACATACCCTCTGTCGTCAGAAAATCTGATTGTCATCAGTCTTTTGATATTATCCCATGATGCGATATTCGCTTTATGCACATACCACCATCTTGCAGGTGTGGCTCGAACTGTAAGGTCCATAGCTACGATCCTCTGCTCATGAGGAATTTGTTGCTCAATCTGTTCAAAAAAATCCTGGATATCCGTCAGACCATGATATGATGGAGTCTCAGCAATCTCGGCGCCAATCCATCGCAGTGACTTACTTATAAACGCACATCTGCGTGATGAGACTTCGTAAAGTCTGTTCTGCCAGTTTTCTAGACCAACATCTGAATCCGATGCGCATGAGTTGTCGCATCGCCAACTAATATGCCCTTCTGCGGTTGGATTTATATAGTCGTTCTGGTTTGCAGTCATCTGGTAGAGACTATCGATGTTATGTGCCTCTTCCTCTGCTCAGATGGGTTCAATATATCTAGGATCTTGGTAAGGATCCAGCGGTGCGATGACCCGGATCTGCGCATCCTCAAAGGTCATTTGTCTTTTCTTTAGGTCAATGACAGCTTTGCTGCCAATTGCCCAATCGATACTTAATAGTGCTGGATATGGTCGACTGTCACCAATGATTTCTATAACCTTTAAGTCCACGAAAGTACAAACTCTGTCAATATCAACTGGCACCTGCGGTAGTCAACCCAATGGTGATACTCACTGCTGATTAGCTAATCTCAGGTGGATAGGTGATAGGGCTAACTGAGGGCTACCCATCTGTTCCCATGTCTGCTTAGTTAGAACATTCACCTCTGAGCCTAGGTCTAAGACAACCTCATCCATTTCAAACTCACCGATCTAGGCTGTGAATTTCATCTCTCTTCCTGTCCTTGCATGTCTTGTAATATTATGGACAGCGCGGTGTGCACTGCCCGAGAGAGAGGGTTGCTGATACTGATCTATCATGCGCTGTAGCTCACCGACAGCTTTATCATTTCTCAGGAGTTTCAAGCAGCTTATCAGGAAGGCTTGTACACTTCTTGTCGATTCATCCTCGTCACATCTTCCCGATGTGGCAGCCTGCTGTGCCTGCTCAGGGATATCGCTACAAGGTACTTGCTACGGTACACCCCTAGACGGCGGTACCTGTGGTCCTGATGGTGTAAGTTCATCAAAGGAAGCCTTAGCTTCCTGAAAGGTCTCTTTATTCTTCTGTAGGTCGAGTGCTGTTGCTTTACTAGGAGCTCTGCGCACCCACCCCTGACTTGTGTTCTTCCCGGTCTCCTGCGATGTGCCTCTGGTGGAAGCACTGCTCCGAGTCACAATGTTAACTACTGGTTCTAGTTCCTTAGGCTCAGCAGCAATAAGCTGGATGTTTTGGTTTGCTGTGAGCTTAGGGTCTCTGATATTAGCTATCAAGATAGGACATTATTCTATGGTATGATCATAAGATTTGCAGTAGTTACAAGTAGTAGTAGCGTTTTGACAGTCCCTAGCATAGTGTCCTGTGATTCCACAATTATAACAAGTGACTGGTCTGCGACCTTGGCCAAAACCTCCTCCTCGGCCAAAGCCTTCTCCTCGCGCGAAGCCTACTCCACGGCCTCGTCCTATGAATCCTCCTCCACGGCCTCCATATGTCTGATCCGGCTGTGGTCCTGTTGTTGGACCTTGTGTGTCTGCTTGGACTCTGTACACATCCTGTGTTCTTTCTGACATGAGATCATAAGCTCGGAAATCTTGTTGATCATGCTCGACGGATTTACAGAAGATACAATATAGGTTTTTAGGTGTCTGTACATACTTTTGAAGCAAAGGGAATTGCTGAGGTGGATGTCCTTGTGTTTTACATATTTCACACCATAGCCCTTGCGTTCGTGGTAAGGGGTTAGGAGCCCCTGACGCTAAATATTCTACAAATACTGGACAGTTGTCTTTACTATGGCCCTGTGTTCTACACTTTATGCACCATATGTCCTGCATAACCTCTTTCCCTTTTTTAAGTTCGTGTATCTGTAACGTAAGGTTGGCCAACTGGGTCTGTAGAGTTGTCATGCCTGTACTGGTTTCTACTAAAGGTGAAGCCTCTAGTTTCATTGCCATCTCCAGCGCTTCATCTTGAGTAGTAAGCTTCTGCTGCATTAGTGGCATTCTGATATGAGGGAGCAGTGCTGCAATAAGTCATTCCTTATGCTGCTCCGACGCAAACTCAAAACTTACTTGGTCTATAAGAGCTTTTAATTTCTGGTCAAAGTCCCATACTGACTCTGATGGTAGCTGCTTAATATCCTTAGGCTCTGTAATGCACTGAGACTCAGACTTAGGTTTCTTAAATTCTTTAATCATGGCGTTCTTGACCTGGGCGAGCGTCTTGGGTAATGTAGTATACTTTATGTACCATGTCAAGGCTCTGTCTCTGAGTGTGGTGACCAACTGTACAAGTTTAAGGTTATCATCGTTGATTGTTTTAATGGTCCACATAGCTTTGCATAGGAACCAATGCTGTTCTGGGTCTTTTGCTCCTGTACCTTTAAAAATAGGTAGCTTCATGTCATCTCCCATTCTATTTCTTTGTGGTGGGTTCTGACTGACTGGGGTACTACCACTCAACGGTGTAGGTGAAGGTGCTGTAGCAGGAGTAGGTACGGACTGTGAGCTACTAGATGGAGTACCAATGGGGTTATTCTGAGTCCCTGTCTGCTTCTGAGTCCCCCTCTAGTTCTTCTGTGGTGCTAGGGCTCTGTTGTCTAATACTGTCTGAACTGTCTTCAAATACAGGAGAACTAAAATCTACTTTATACTTCTTTCCACTACGTGTTCGTCCAATGTCATCAAAATCACTTTCAAACTCTTGTGACATTACTATCTTTACTTATTCATCTGAGACTAGATCCATTGTTCCTTTTTCATATAGTAGCATTTTAAGGGACAAGTTTAGAGATCTTAGGTACTTACCACGGTATCCTCTGAAGAAGTATCGTTCAACTGCACTGAAGCTCTTTCTCTGGTCAACTGCAAATTCTGTAACAAAGCCTTCTAGCACACTTGTCAGCCAGAAGTCCACTGCTCTCGTAATCGGATTGTCGAGGTTCTGCACGGTCTGAATCAGATCCGGTGTCCAGACAATGTGTCTTTTCTTCTTGAATATGTTCTCATCTGTCAACTTGGATAACCAGTCGAAAAGCTCGTTTCCATAGGTTGCAAAAAATATAGCGTGTATGTCTGAAGCGATATGCTTTTCTAACCAAGATTCTGTGCTTAGTCTCGGACTCCTATTCTCTTTATTGGCGAACCCCCTTAAGTCTGAATCCAGCCACTGGTGAAACTCTTCTCTGGTAGGATGCCAACAGAACATTGACTCCCAGTCGTTTAAACCGGCAACGAAACCATTTGTTGATTGCATGGGCAGACCCGGGTTTACTATAATCAATCAACAACACCCCTAACTCACTGGCCCTTTCGGCGACAGACCACGAAGCGATCTGAAGTCTTACCTGAAGTGAATATAATGGGTTGGCCAAGACTCAAGTGTCTTGGACCAGGTTCTGTGCATCCTACTTTTCTTCTCTTACTCCTGCGAGTCACAAGGTCAGCTATATTTGCGCATCGCAAATCCCCTTCTACTCGCAGCCCCTTTGGCCGTGCGATTCTTATCCACGTGCAAGTCGCACAGTTTCTTCCCACGTCGTGCAACTTCCACTTACTCACAATATCTCCAACCGTATCGCATCTCTGTGCACCGCGGGACACCCAACCTCTCCTCAACGCTAAGCCCTCAGCTCGCAGTCTCGCGCATCGCAGCTCCTCTGTCGGTTCGATATCACCTCTCTGCGATATCCTACCACCACGACTTTGCACTCTTAGCGTTGACTGTGTCAAGGTGCGAAACTCTACTTCCCAGAAGTTATATTGTGATTAAATGGTCATTAGAAACAGACGTAAAGGAGTTCTTAAACAGCTTACTAGAATACTTCAACTTATCTCTATCATCTTGCATTATCATGAGCTGAACAATACATACATTCACTTAATGCAACTAACATCATATGCATAGTAACTAGTAACAATAAGCAAGTACAATCACATTCATGCAACACATAACACGCATATTTAATGTGGTTCACCCCCAGGATGGGAGCTACGTCCACCAAACTGTGCTTCTATTATATAACTTGAGGGAAGTTAGCACAGTCTATTGCACTGCATGTGCAGAACGAGATCTCTTCTAGATCTCTGGCCTATTTTTATCTCTATATTGCCTTTCTTCCAAGATATCCTTCCCTCTCTGTCCTCTCTGTGGATGGTTACATACAGACTCAAATGACTCACAGAAAAGCTAGGTGTCTGGATCGTTACAACACAGTCTGTCTGACTGACTCCTGAGTCTACTTCAAAAATAATCTACTGACAAACTAACGACTCATCCTACGAGCCAACCAACTGGCTAACTGACTGATTAGCTAACCCTTTACAATACAAAATGCAAGCTTTTATAGGCGGCCCGAAGGTCTCGCCATTACAACATTGTGGGCCTGTCCCAACAGTAAACCCAAACCCTAAATAGTGACAGTCAGTCCTCTCTGTCCTTGAGGTAGCCGGTTCCCATCACACCACAGCTCTCTGCAGTCTTCCATGCTTCCCGGCACTGACCATGGGTACTATGCACCGCTTCTCTCTTCTGTCCTTCGCCTTCAATGCTTGAGCCTCGTTGTCCCTTCTTCTTTATGAGGGTCGTTGAGCCCTCCTGTCTTCCGCCGCTGCCTTCAATGCAGTGGTTGAGCTTTCTTCTCTCAGCCTCTCGGGTACCGTTGCCTTCTTGAATTTTCTATCTCAAAAGTCATGGTTTCCGGCTCTTCTCTCCAGCTGGAAATGTGCTACGGCGTCGTAGCTCTGCCTTGTCCTCTTTCCGCCAAAACTTTATCTTTCCACCAAAACTAGCAGCTTCTTCTGTAGCTGCGGGGCCCTTCTCCAACAATATCTTCCATGGAGTGGCCGATTCTAACGACACAGGGATGTATAATATTCAGGGGGTACAAGAGTGAGAGAGCCCACCACTCCTAACATCCAAGACTGATGCAGGAAACTCTTGATGGAAACTTGTGTACTGCATTGAAAATGATGAGTAGTATGCTGGAGTGAGAAGCTCCTTGAAATGAATATTGATCCAAGTTACTTTCAAGCAACCTTATATATTTTGTCATGAACCCCTCTATCTATGTCTCTTTTAGCTACAATTAGGGTGTTAACAGAGAATTCCAAAGGGGTAGGTCTTTCAAAGTCTAGATCAAGTCAATGAAGCAAAGAGATGGGTTTTGCATACCAATGTGAAATCATGACCTTTGTCATGAGTTAAACTGAGGATTGGAGAGGCAAAAAGGATACTATTATGAATCTACTAAGTTTTCACCATGCATCAGACATTATGAAGCATGACAACCACATGAAACATATGAACCATAAACAAAGTATGTGTTCCAAACTCAATTAGGACGATGAAAGATGGAACAACTATTTTAGTTCGAATGGTATTCTATAGCATTGTCACCAAAACTCTCCTAATGAGGGGCCCATCCTATCTATATCTCAAAATGGGGCAACCAAAGTTTGGAAGTGGCGAATCTTTGTTTTAGGATATATTGAAACTAGAGTTGAAAGAATTTCCTCTCTAATGCTTTTCTATTTTGAGAAATACTTCATATATTTACAAGGACATATTTACAATCATACCCACTCAGGAATTTGAACCTGGGTCTCAACGTTAATACAAGCCCGATCACCTGGCTGCTTGCCAATAGACCACTTTCTTGTGGGTTGCATTTCCTCTCTAATGTTGTGAAAGCAGCATATCCTTTACTCACTTGTGCTTCAGCAGCTATACTCTGGAGCAAGTACGGACAAAAAACCACTATTCCAAGGTAAATGCATGTTGGCACAACTTCCACTTGTGGCCCTTTAGAAATGAAGTTCATTGAAAGTAGCTCACTTTTAGACATTAAATGTCATGATTTTCATGTTTCCAAGGTTGGCTTATAACCCATGCTTGTTAGGGAAAGAGCTAAAAATATCAAGTTGCCTTTAGATACCTGCAACTATTTGAGAGTCAAATAGTATCTACAAAAATAAGAATTGCAATGCTAACCTCAAAGAGGATGCAACTATTTACATCACCAAGGGACTCATGAATGGGATCTTCAAGCTCATTGATGTATAGATCATGAGTGTAGGAGAAAGAGGACAACCTTGCTTTACACCTATGGTGGTGTGGATATCATTAGTGAAATCAGCACTATACCAGTCTGAGCTTGAAACTACCTACCTACTTGATCATCCAGTTAATCTTAAGGAAACGCAAGTTAATCTCAAGGTAACTTAAATTTCTCTACGTACCTACCTAATCCTCCATCACCAAGGGACTCATGAATGGGATCTTCAAGCTCATTGATGTATAGATCATGAGTGTAGGAGAAAGAGGACAACCTTTCTTTACACCTATGGTGGTGTGGATATCATTAGTGAAATCAGCACTATACCAATCCGAGCTTGAAACTACCTACCTACCTGATCATCCAGTTAATCTTAAGGAAACACAAGTTAATATCAAGGTAACTTAAATTTTTCTACGTACCTACATAATCCTCCATCTGTCTCCAAAACACTCTGGACTTAATGGACAAGCGAGCTTTCCAAATGCCTGGAAATCTTCATATCAAAGTCACCAAAAAATCAAAACTCCTGCTCCACCCCACCCCCACAAGTATGGTCTCAAACTTTTGTGGTCAACTCTTTCTTACTCCCCTCTCATGGAAATTTTCCTTCATAGGGGGCAAAGTTGCCATAGGCAATGATTTTCATGTTGCTTGGCAATTTTTTATAATTCGGGTTCCTTTTTATCAAGAAAAGAAGGAATGGTGTTTTGTTTAATCAAGCCCCAACTAACAAGTTTATATCCTAGGTTGACACCACTTTCATGTGTTAATCCTTGCTGCATATTACAGTGCAAGTGCAAAAAATAGAGTTGGATTTGATTCACTTGCACCAACTCCTATATCAATATGGAGGGGCACCATGCACCATGCACCATGAATAGAGAACCTCCTGCTACATCCCCAACTGCCTCTACTAGATATCAAATGTCACAACAGAGTGAGAGAATGCCTAGGCAAAAAACTAGCCAAGTCACAAGGGAGAGGGGAAAGAGTCACCACAGTTGGACACACAGCCCTCCTACATGGGCATTAAATGATAAGCTTTCAACCCTTCAGTTGGCATGGCTGTCTTTAATTTTATCATTGCTCCAGGAAGGTCTCTGGAAAGTGTCTCTGAGAAAGATACCAGTTTCAAGAGAGGACACATTTTGGATAGAGCAGACATCTAAAGATACTTCATTACTCACACTTTGTGAGCAATTAGTTTTTTGTGTATTGAAGGATGGGCAATCAAGCGTTTTGCTGAAAATATTGACATTCCTTTTGAGCATGCATATCGGGGCTCTACGAAAAGCTGTGCTTTTTGTTCTTGATGGAAAAGAATGCGAAGATGATGCACTGTTTTCACTAAATTTGCTGCTTCAAGCAGGTTATGACAAGTCAAAGAAGGAAGAGTTGTTGGGGAAGCTAGGAGCTAGCTTTAAGCTTATAGAGTCTATACTTGGAACTCTGACAAATTTTAGAGGAATTGTGAGCAAAGAAAACAAAGGAAACTTGAACAAACTTTTTCTGAGCTCCTTGTTGCATGGTTTCCCATCACATTTTCATCCAGGGAGTGCAGCTGTGGTCTCTTCTACCCTATCTGTTGAGGGATTTTTCTATACAATTGAGCAATTTTTCAGAGCAAGAGATGCATTAGGGGGAATTGAGGTAGATGCAGAAGTTTTCAATAGTTTGCTTGAGGTCATAATGACCATAAAGTTTGACAGGATATTTGAGGGTGAATACGAAGGTGCTACAGCTGTTTGTTAATCTTTTAACAGGCTATTTGAGTCAGTGAATACAAAGGTGCTATAGCTGTTTGTTAATCTTTTAACAGGTGATCCGATTTATATTAACTTGAAACACACCTTGCAAGAAAAGTTCTTATTGATGGATTCATCTACTTTGGCTTCATGGCTGGAAAAAATGCTACTAGGATATACTGCTCAATCAGCTATAGGTAATTTGCCAACAGGAGTCTCTAATTCAGTAAGAGATTCAGCTATTGCTTTCATCAATGCTCTGGTGTCACCTTCATCTGATTCAAAATCAAGAGAACTTTGTGATCACATTGTTGATGCATTGCTTGTGGGTCTAGAGAAGGCATTCCTGTCATTTGATGTTCCTACTGCGAAAGCATACTTCAATTTTGTAGTTTAGTTGGAAAATGGTGAGTCCACAATAAAGCCTATTATCAAGAGGGCAATTGATATGGTGGTCAAGTTGTCTACCGATGAAACCCATCTGGAGGGTTTGAAGTTTGTCTTGGGTTTTCTGGTTTCTGCACTGGGTTCGTATGGTGGTAACAAGCATGTTTCTGAAAAATTAATAGAGAAGCCTTGGTCAAACACTAGTTCTAACAATGATTCTGCTAGCTGTAAGTTGAAGCCTAGTGTTCCTAGAAAGAACTGAGAGGATTTGGTTTAGCACAAAAAAGTGGACAACAAGATCGGCCATTACCAGCAACTGAGTGCTCAACAAATCTCCTATTATCTGGTGATATGCTAATTAGGCAAGCTTTACAAACCTCAAGTGAAAGCAGCACCGGTTATGCATTGACATCTAGCTAGATCATCTAATTAACTTTCTTGACACTACCTTTTTCAACAACATTATCTGGAAATTGTCTGATGCAATTCATCAAACTTTAATTGAACGATTTTCAA
This sequence comes from Pseudotsuga menziesii, assembly GCA_001517045.1. Classification (NCBI taxonomy): domain Eukaryota; kingdom Viridiplantae; phylum Streptophyta; class Pinopsida; order Pinales; family Pinaceae; genus Pseudotsuga; species Pseudotsuga menziesii. The sequence goes on from LPNX010276137.1 coordinate 183,515, forward strand.
AGAGATTTTCAAATAAAAGCCTGACAATAAAAAAATTCAAATCTACTATACATGTTAGACAATCAAATAAAAAACCATTAGAACCTTCCATATCCATGTGTCTTTGATGTTTCCAAAAAGCACGAAATAACTAGGGACTTTAAAGCATTTGAGGAATTGAAATATTTTGCTAATTCAAGGGTGCTATTTCATAACTGCTTGCATATTGTTGTTCAAAATACATTCCTCGAATGTTTTCCATAAGAAACAATCATTTTCATCCAGGCGTTTTTTGACTACTCATCCAATCTCGATGTCTAAAAACTTCTGTAGGTGACATAGAATGAAATTAAGCTTCTGTCAACTTTTATTTTCAATATTAAACTAGGTGGGATTTCGATTCACAACCCTTTAATTTTTTGAAAGGTGCATAAAGAAGGCAATAATCCACCACTGAGTTGAGTTATTTCAGGAGCACATTCCTTCCTAGGTTGCTACTATTTACAGCGATACGATTTCAGTGTTCACCATGGTTATGAATCCTATATATACCTTGAACTCAATATTTTCCAAGTAACAAACCATTGGCACTAATGATAGTGCATGCAAGACTGTTGATGTCCTTAGGTGGATACGAACCCATATGAGCACATATACAAATGACCTGAATATCCTAATTATTGAGCTAGTTTGCTGAGGCAAGCTGAAAATTTTATTATGAAGGAAGTCAATAGAATTTGCTATAAAATACTTTAAGAGAAGGAAAATGATTGGAACATAAAATTGGTGATAGAAAATACAAAAAATAATGTATTATTTGTCATTTTAAGTTCAAATATAGGGTATCCATTTTATTTTATATTTTTTTGAAATGAAATAGCTTGGAGCATATATTTGTCACTCAATATGTTATTTATAGCATCAACAGCAGCAATCAATCTCTCTACCGGTATTAACACTTATCATGCCCTTGCACATAGCTCGTTTAATAGACCCCAATTCAATCCATAGCCCAGTAAATCGTCATGCTGAGAATGCTTCCATCCACTTCCAAGGGGTCTCTGAAGCCCTTGAAAAACCATCATTATCACTAATGTTGCAGATTTACCGTATGTTCATCAAACATTGTCATCAGTTAAAACCCACCATCATGAGTTATAGTCGTGTATCTCAAGTAACAATTCCATTTTACCAGGTATATCATATATGGTATGAAGTTATGCCACAGATATCTCAGGGTATATGTTTTACTATATGTGTTCCAAAAGTTTAGGTTGTCAATCACTCTTTACATTCTTCTTGCAACTGGACAATGCATGGTGGGAGAATAAAGTGGTTCCTGCCTCACATGAAGAAATTAGAGCTTTTCATTTCTAGGATACCATGTCAATAGGTACTTGTGTTTTTCATCTCACATGTCCACACTGACAACTGCCCTTATGAACAACAAGACCATCCACCACCAGTGGCAGTAACCGAGGGCTAGACCAACAAATTTCCTATTATGTGGTTATATGCTAATTATTCAAGCTTTATAAACATCTAATGCAAACAACAACATTATGCAGCAATAGAAAAGTGGACAAGAAACCCTTGAAAAATAGTTGGAAGGTCTTCCTAGAAGGCTACACTATTATTGGAAAATATCCAGCATGGTTAATTGGAAATGGGCAGAGCAAGCAAGGATAAAATTAGATCCATGGGTAAAATGAATGAATGTCCCAAAGCTCTCAAGAAACCTGATAGACTACACCCCCTCCAAAAACATTCACTTCTTTGCAGTGTATATGATAGGGCAAGCAATGGTTGGTGGACACTTCAGGATGGAAAAGGATGGATCGGATTGGACTACACATTGAAATGGCAAGAGAATGGGATTTGTATGTTAGATATTTAAGGGAAGAGCAGGTTAAGGATAGGATCAGATCCATAGGTAAAAGGAATGGATGTCCCAAAGCTCTCAAGAAACCTGAACAAAGTTTAGAGGAATTGTGAGCAAAGAAAACACAGGGAACCTGAACAAACTTTTTCTGAGCTCCTCATTGCATAGTCTCCCATCACATGTTCATATAGGGAGTGTAGCTGTGATCTCTTCTACCCTCTTGGTTGAGGGATTTTTGTATACAATTGAGCAATTTTTCAGAGGCACCTGTCTTGTCCTATCTTAGTGTTGCAATTTTATGTGATAGATATAATATAGCATGGGCCCCTATACTTCAAACAAAGGGAATAAAAAACATGGTATGGTCTAAGAAGGATCGAGAAAGTGGGTATGTATAGTTGTTCTCTGAGTTGAGGCCCATTTCTATTGTGGGAAATTACATCCTCTAGAAGTTTTTACATATCCCATTAAAGGCCAATTAAGGGAAATATACAAATGCAAATAATTATGTGGTTTAGTTTTTTCATATTCAAATTTTTGTTTTGTATAGAAAAGCTAAATAACGAAGTTTCCAAGTCTATGTTAGAATCCGGTTCTTGGGCAACAATAGCTAGAAAATCAGTTGTTGGGAAATAATAGCCTGAAAATCATCACGATCATGAAAATCAATGCGTGCATCGTGCCCACCTGATATTTTACCCTTATTTTAATTTTGTCGACAGGATAATGTACTCATGAATAAATGATAAAACGTATGGATGTTTTCTCATCTTATTTGGAGATCCAATTATTTTATTCATACATTAATGGCTACTCTTTATTCTGAAGCAAATTCCTTCCATGGTTCCCAAATTCTTTTATAAAAATATTCCTCCTCCATACTTATTCTTCTTCCCTAAACAATAAACCATCATCTCTTTATCTATTTTAACACATTTGTATAAGATTTACTCTCCTCTATTTCCAACATAGTTGACTACCTCATATAAGACATGGTGGATATAGGGGGCTGAGGTGACATTTGTGATTAAGTTGAAGGGTAGAACCAAATTGACATTCAGGGTTCAATTTCTAAAATGTGCATACATTAGATTGGATTTAACTCAAGAGAAGGCGATTTTCAAAGATCATAAAAGAGTAAAATATGATGCTAAGAAACCTGAGAATGAGATCCATAGGGAAAAAACTATAAATAGCACATATTACAAAGAAGAAACATAATTATAAAGTATATGAGAGGTACCTATGAGTAATGTGTCTTCTCTGCGGCCATTCCCCCTTTCTCACGGTGCCAAATTCTTTAGAATCCAATGATTCCAAACCCAATCGGAACATGCTCTAGTAATAAAAAAATTGCACGGTGAATACCACAATCCATATCCTTGGAAAACTTGATGTGTCATTGTTCCATTGATTTGTGTTTTATAAAACCAATGCTTCTGATGGGAAAAAAGTTCAATGATTCATCGATTAGAGAATGAGATATTACCTCCAAGCATTTAGTGGAAATTTCAGAAATGCTTTCTTTCATAATCTAGCAGGTCATCCCTCCCCCAGAAGCTTGGATTGACTCATAAGAAAAAAACAAATTCCCAAATATGAGGCTTTGATTTTCATACGAATATTTAATGGAAAAATGCACAACATTAAAACCCCAAATAGGCTCTCTCTAATATAAGCCCAATCAATTATCCCAATATAAAATGGTGTGGGTTTAGCATGAGGCATTGTGTGACAGCCTTAACCTTCTATAGATTTCCATCCCCATCTCAAACCCTGGCTCTAACCTTATAGATCGTGCTTCTGCATTCACCTCAAACCCTACCCCAAACCTTGAAATAGTATGTTCTCCATCCTTTGACTTAAACCGTGTTCCAAACCTTACAACCCGTGATATTTCCTTCGCTTCAAACCTTGGATCAAGCCCTAAAATACTATGTTGATCCTGCATCAAAACATGGCATTGCTGAGGAATATGGTTTAGAAACAGAGGAAAAACCTTGCAATAGTATGTTCTCTTGCCTTCACCTCAAACCTTGTCAAACCTTACAGCTCATGCTCCTACCTTCACCTCGAACCTTGGCTCAGTCCCTAAAATACTATGTTTCTCTTGCAGTGAAACACATAATCATAGAGGTATGTTTTGGAAATAGAGGAAAACCTCTGCAATAGTATGTTCTTCAACCATCACTTCAAACCTCTGCAATAGTATGTGCTTCGACCATCACTTCAAACCTCTGCAATAGTATGTGCTTCCTTATGTGTATCCTTCTTTTAGCACATCTCCTTATATTATAAATCATAAAAGACACGGAAATCCCCGCTAAAATGGGTTTCGGGTTGTCATACCGAAATATCCGTCGCTTAACTGACACAATATTATTGTGGATTGCAAACTTTAGTCTAGATTTGTTTCTTTCATCTTCTCAATTCAACAAACGTGCCGTCGCTTAACCGACGGTTATGAGAATATCCATCGCTTAACCGACGGGTATGAGACTAGCCGTCACTTAAGCGACGCTTGTGGCCACATTTACAAAAAAAAAATGTATCCTTGTGATTTTTGGTAAGTTTAAAAAGAGAAATCCATGCGCCGTCGGATTTTTCCGTCATATTTTGGATCGAAATGTAGTAGTGACATATACAAAAACACTTCTTTAGGTGCATGCAAGCATTTTCATATATGTGCATATATGGAAGCGCCTTCTACATATGTGCATAAATGGAAGCATTTATGTATATGTGCATATATGAAAGGTATTTTCTGTATGTGCACATATACATAAGGTGCATAGGAAGGAACTTATGTATATGCAAATATAGATAGGAGCTCCTCTATTTGCATATATACTGAAAAGTGCTCCATATATGTGCATATACATACGAGGCTTCTATAAATGCACATAAAAGGTGCATATATGGAAGCGCATGAATTTACCTAGCTTGTAGGCATATACACTAGTATATACACTAGGTATATACACTAGCACATACACTAAGTATATACACTAGTGTTGTAGGTATATTGTATGTATACACTAGCGTTTATTCTTTGCATATACACTATTGTATATTACAGTGCATATACCATGTATATTCCACTGCATATTTACCCTACTCATAGGCATACACACCAGTGTATACAATGTATGCGTATGTATACACTGCTAGTGTACATACTAGGAATATACACTAAGCATATACATTGTATTCCCTACCACTTACCACCCCTGCCTAATCTCTCTTTGTCTCCTTGTCTCTCTACTCCTACACTATAACCCCCTTCTCTCTAACTTTCCTAATCTTCCCTAAACCCCTACCCCCCAACCCCGATCTCTATCTCTTTCTGTCCCCCAAACCCTCCTCCCCTCTAACGCTAATCACCCACACAGACCCCCCCTCACCCCTTGGATCTCTCTCTCTCTCTCTCTCTCTCTCTCACACACACACACACACACACACACACACACACACACACACACACACCTACCCTTAACCCCAACCCCTGTCATTTACCCAATCCCCTCTCAACCCTTTTTCCTAAGTTAAACTCAATGTTATTAATATGGTGCTAGTATTTTAATGATTCAAATCGCATGCACACTTTATAAAATAAAATAACACACTTATTTTTTTTAAAGGAATATTGTGCATGTGTTATGTTTACATATGAAACCCCTAACTCCTAACCCTCTCTCTCCCCCAACCCCTAACACCCTCTACTATCTCTCTTTGAACCCCATACTCATATTCTCTCTCTCTAACCCTTACTAACCCACCTCTCTCTCTATCCCCCCCTTCACTTGAACCTAACCCCCAACCCTCTCTCTCTCCATAAACTCCCTAAAATCCCTCTCCCTCTCTCTCCCCAAACTCCCTAACAACCTCCCTGTTATAGCTGATTTTACCACACATGGTAGATTACACATTTATGCCCTTCCCTGTCCCTCTGCAGACTCTTTGGACCCCATGGACCATTTTTGTACCTTTGATGTTTCCAATATCATCCCTAAAAACACTCATTATTTGTTGTATGTGAATTTTAAACCCTTTCTCCCATATACATGCGGATATAACCCTTAAACCCGCGTACATCGGGATGTGTGCAAAACGCTAAATATTTTTGGAGTTTTCCTTGATGTGTATCTGAGTCACTTGTCTCATGGCCTTCCATATCCCTCAAGATTTCTCGGATTTAACCTTCCATTACCCCAGTGAAGCACTATATAAGGAACCCTTTGGATACATTGAAGGGGGAGAATTGAAGAGCAAGAAAACTATAGTCCATTGTTGCCGTAGCTTGCTTATAGTTGAGTCTGCATCCCTTTGTCCCTTGGCGCACTTGGTGTTCTTCCCAAGCTTGCCTTTTCTTGTGATCTTGCTATCGAGAGATGGAGGATTGAGGTGGTGGAGGTCTAGGAAGAGGACTCAGTTTCTCCGGTTTGCAGATGTGTCGACAGAGGTTGTCATTCATGTAATCTCTAATTTGTGTTAATAGAACTATCTTTTCCTATCCAATGATGTGCATTTAAATGAATATTGAATCCATGGATGCTTTTAATTGCTTATCCATTATTGATTATATATGCTAGAGTAGGTCTAACACCATTATATAGCATGCTTGTCTTGTTTGGTGTTGTTGAGAGAGCAAATTGTTAGCACAAGCGGGATTGGAAAAAGCTCAACAGGAATCTACATCAACCATTCAGAATAAGGTATGTTTCGAGATCCTTTAGTGTTAGATGTTTTATTTCTCTTGTATACTGGGAAGGGATTGATTTCTACATTTTCTCTGTTTGTTGGGGTACACACCAAGTCATAGGAAGTTTTCTTCGTAACAGAATTGGCGACCATACTAGGGAGTTCCTAGTCATTTCCTTTGGGGGTTTTGTCGACATTCAATGTTCTTGAATTGCTCTGATTTCTCTGTTTTTGAGTCGGGTCTGGGGGCATGTTTTCCTAGTAGTGTCTTACAGGAGTAAATTTTGTCTTAGCTTGTCTGTTTTCCTTTTTTTTATCTCTTTTTGTTCCTGTAAGCGGGTTTTTCTTTCACAGTCACGTGTACACGCAGGTTTTCCTAGAATAGCCACGTATATACGCATATTTACTGAGAACAGTCGCGTATGCCCTTATTTTTTCCTTTTTGGGGAAGATTAAGTGTTGCTGGGTGATTTTGGATTATTGCTAAGTCTTCTTGGATGCTTCTGGAGTTTTTATACACCCCTATTTCTGACCAGAGACGCTTGTTAGTTTAAATTTTTGAACATGTTCTTGTCATTTCATTTTCAATTTTTTTTGTTTTGGTATTAGTGCATTAGGTCTCTTTTACCTTGGTGCTTTGTTTGGGTGTTTTCTGATAGTGCTTTTGGAGTTTGAGGATGGTAGAGTCATACTTTTTCTTTTTATCTCATTTAATTCAAAAAATACAAAAACATTTTCTTTTTGCATCACTATGCATTGTTTGCATTTTGCATTAGCATGGTACTTGCATTAGGATTGCTTGGAGTATATTAGTCAGATTTTCATGTAGGAATGATTGCATATTCATTTGAAGGAAAAATATTGCACTTCACATTGTAGCATACCATGTTCTTCATTTGACATAGTGCATTTGCATTGCCATGTTAGGTGTGCGTTTTACTTCTTGTTGCATCATAACATCATTAGTTGCACGACCATTTTCCCTTTGAGTAATAATCCAATTAAAATCAATGCATAATAAAATGAATTACACTCTTTTCTTTTATAGGGTGCACCAACAAGACTAGGTTTTAGTGTCTTGGAATAGTTCATTGTGAGTAAATTCTCCAAGACCACTAAACGAAACATTTATGTGTCTGTCGAGGTGGGAGTGTGAAATTCCTTTATATAATTAGTGTTCTGAGGATCCTCCTCTTACAAGGGAGTTAAGCACGAGGTAGTGTGAGCGGTTATGATTGGGATGACCCCTGGTTGTAACTAAGTAGCACCGGAGATATTTCCAGGATTGTATTCATATCTGGGGGCTCTTTCAAGAGTTTCATGTTAGGATATTTAGACACTTAAGAGTTAGTTAAGATCAACTTGTGTAATATATCCATTAGGTAAAAGTGTGTTTCTTTAGTATGCCTTAGTATGCATTTGTAAATATTCTAATATGACGGTCACAATATGTTCTAGACATAGAGTGATCCGACGGTTCAACTTCTCTTAGATCATACCTACCATTGATTCGTGGCTTAACACCCGATTGGTCTATGATCTCTATTTAAAGATCATAGAGGGTCCTTGGCTAGTTGATTGACTATGAGAAGATCATATGTAACTTTCTTTCTTTTGCATAATAAATTTCTCTAAGTAGCTATTTGGTTGGGGCCGTGGACTATTTCCCTCTCGAGGGTTTTAACCACGTGAAAAACATCAGTGTGTTGACCTGTGATCTATTTGTGTGAAGCAGTTGCTGAAGGCATTCGGTCTTTTGGGAGTACCCTATGTACCCGAACATTTCATCCTTTGCTACCCTACACATACGGTCAATCCCTCCTGCAACTATCCGCCTGAGCATTGATTATATTGAGGTGACCATAGTTACCTTCCCTAGGTTATTGAGGGGGTACTTTGCAAAGGTTATTCTGCAGGTGTCCTGGCTAGGTAGGGGTCGGACAGCACAGTCTCTATATGTGTTGAAGCTGAGGGCCACTATAATTGGTTACGAACCTCGACTTGTTGTGTATGGTAGTCTCAAGCCTCTCTGAGGTGAGACATACCTGCTTCATTCAGGAGCTCACATATCCTACCCTTGTTTTCTTGCGATTTGGATTTGCATTTTATAGGTGTATGCTCTGTGCACACTAGTTTTCCTAGGGTTTGTGTAATTATATCCAGTCTTTTCATTTTTTGAGTCATTGTGGATTTTGGCGCAGCGCTTCACCATTCTCGTCATTTAGTAGGAATTTCGCCTTCCACATCTCCTCCTCCTTTAGGAGAGAGAAACAAATAGTCCAGGTGAACTACTTCTCGCTTTGATTCACACACTATGGGAGATCATAAGGATGAGATTCCAGAGATGTCCTCTCCACCTCACGAGGTTGGGGAGGAATATCCTACTCCCATATATGATCCTTCATTGGAAATACCTTCGCAATATAGTTATGATCCCTCATTCACAGGTTGCCAATATTGGTTTCCAGGTGACGAGACTCATTATGAACCCACAAGCACTAGTCATGTTTGTTATGGCATGCCTGATATCCCTGCACCCGATCCAGCGCATCATGTTGATTCAAAAGTAAAACCTAGCACTACGCCTAGGGGCACTCCTATTCCTTTCCATGCGGAGAGATTTGGGAGCACTAGTCACATTACAACTTCCATCCCAGTGGTGGAAGCAACCTCACATGTTCGTCCTAGACCTAGTGTTAGTAATCCTATGTGGATACCAAAACTGAGACGAGTGAACATTGGGAACACCACTTACATTCCTTCACATGTCCCTTCATTCTCGAACCCTACTCCTTCGAATGCATTTTTGACAACCCTTCCTCCCCCTCATTCACGTGGTCCTTCGGGTCAAAATATCGCTACTATCCATGTTCGTGCTGCGACTGCTCGCACAGTAGTATCTCAGATTCAAGTACCTCCTCTTGTGTAGGGATTTCATATCCCTGTTTCTGGATCATATTATGTTCCATCTGAAGGATTTCACCATATCCCTAACTATGGACATTCTCATGGGACATCCCATGGGACACCTTATGGAGCTTCTGATGGACAGTCTTATAGACTACAGTATGGACAGAACTATCAACCCTATGGGTACAGTTATTTATAACCTGCTTACTCTTCCAATTATGGCTTTGTAGCACCGCATAATCAAGGTACCCCACATCACAATGCTTCCATGTAGCCCTATACGGGTCAAATGGGAGGAATTTATTATGGCCAAGGCCATTGTATTTATAGCAATCAACCTTACATGAACCAGAAATATCCGAGAGCATGGCATAGACTGGCTCAACCTAGGCTCCCTTTCCTCGCAACATTGAACTTACCTGACTTATCGAGACTTATAAACGATCTAGTATCTCATGACCCGGCCTAGCCGACCGTCCCTAACAATATTCCTTTGAACATTCCCAAGTTCAAGGGTAAAGCTGGAGAAGATTCTAGTGAGCATGTCACTACTTTTCACCTTTGGTGCTCCTCCAATTCCTTACATGACGATTCAATCCGTTTGAGGATATTTCAACACACCCTCACTGGGTCTACAGTGAAATGGTATATAGAGTTACCAAGGGGGCATACGCTTTATTTGATGACCTTGCCATGACTTTCCTCAATCACTTCCAGCTACCCGTAGTTACGACATTGGTACCAAACTCTTGTCAACATTTCGACAAGACAAAGCCACACATATCTCGGATCATATTCAAGAGTGGCGTAGATGGAAGCAGTTGATTAAAGCCTTTATACCACCAGAGTTTCTCCTTGAGTGGTTCCTCAACTCATTGTTACTTTACATCGCGAAGGATGTTTCTACATTTGGGGTCCAAAACGAAGAACAAGCAATCTTTAGGGCACGAGCGTTGGATTTGATCTACGCTCAATCCAGACTTTTGTATGAGATTATACCTAATGCTCCACGATCTAGTTTCAATCCCAAGGTCGAGCCTGGGCCACATGCCAATGGAATTATGGGCTCTACAAGTGCTAAACCTACGGATTCAGTTATGAAACAAGAGAGCCAATTGTCAATTAATCAATCCGTGTCGGGACAAGCCATCGCTTTGTCTCAACCTACCCAATTGGAGAGTGTACTTTTCGTGCAATCGTCAGACCTGGAGGGAAACCAGCAGCCTAGAAGGAATAAGAAAAAAGGGAAAAATAATCATAAGGGTGGGAATAAGAATGAAAAATACTAATTATGATGACAAGAATGCTCGTAATGCTGGGGAAGACAAGCAAACTAAAAATAAGGTAAAGTTTCCTTGCAAGTTATGTAAGGAGGACCACCTCACTCACTTGTGCCCTCATATGGAAGATGCCTCAAGGTTCATAGCATAGGGCCTAGATGTACTAACTAATCCTTTACCTAACAATCAAAATATGAACTCGAGAACCATTGATCCTCATTATGCATTGGGTGGAGATCAAAATTTGCTCGAGGCCAATACTGGTCATGGTTGCATCAACATGGTGCCCACTTCTAAGGTTGTGACTCATGCAAAGGATTATGGTTCATCACAACCGGACCTTGGAAAGGAACCTGCTCCACTCGAGATCCCTTTGTGTATCAAAAAACCTACAGATAAACTTGAAGTTCCACCTCGCATTCCTAAGAGAGGCCTAAAGCGTTCAGGGTACAATCCTAATGCTCGAGCCGCCCAGAACTATTATGTTGTTGAGGATTTGGGCCAAAATCCTTGTGCGATGTCCACGCTTGAAGTACTTCAGAATTGTCCTCCACAGAGGAGAGCCTTCCTTTCTGCTCTTGGGGTTAATGATGATAACTCTTCTTCTGTTATCAAATTTGAAACCATGGCAATACAGCCTTGCTTTCCTTACTACGTGTCTCTTTTGATTCATGTAGAGTGTCTTAATATGACCATTAAATGCACTATCATTGATGAAGGCGTTGCTGCTTCCGTGATGTCTTTGTCATGTTGGAAGGGTTTGGGTTATCCCGAGTTGTCTCAATTCGCTACTATGTTGACAGCTTTCGATGGTAGATCATTTCGGCCGTATAATATTCTTCCTTCTCTTAAGGTCCAATTGGAAGGGAAGACTATCGCGATCGAGGTCGAGGTGGTTGATGCGCCCCTTGACTACAATATTTTACTGGGACAGAATTGGATGTATAGTATGCAAGCCATAGCCTCTTCTCTCTTTCGAGTGATATGATTTCCATTTAATGGGAAGATCGTTATGATTGCTCAGACGTCATTCCATAACCTGAATATTAATGCATCATCGGGAACTTCTATCCCTGTTATCGATCATTCTCAGTCGACAACTGGGAGTGTGGGTGTGGGTATGTATTTGTCTCCTATGGGAACCTTTAGCTATTCTGCGCCCATTCTTATGATCGGATCTAGTTTTGGTGGGGCTTCGTCCTCATTGAATTCGGTGTATTTTCACACTACCCATATGGAAGATCCTTGGATTCTTCCTTCATCGAGTCCTTCAATTGGACCTATTGAAACAGATGTCCATTTCCTGCAACGATGGTAGCATCTCAACAAAATCTTAATCAAGTTTCAGAGCCTAGTACTTACTCTTCGCGGACAGAGGAGGACCCATATGTGCTTCCTGCATGGGAAGTTGAGTCCTCTCACGTACATGATTTCCTCGATGATGTTTTTCCATCGGATGAATCCATTATTGAGGCCATGTCTAGGGTTGAGCCACCTTGGGAAGAGTTACATCATCGATCATATTTTCTTCCCGAACTCGACCGTATGGAGCGTGATGACTTTAGGGAGATTCTTAGCGAGAAGATTAGTAGTCCCATGGTTCCATTGAGCTCTCCTGGCTAAATGGCTGATGGTGACATGGAAAATTTATAACCAACTATTCCTATCAATATTTCTTGCGATCCTGGAAAAGTTGATAACATCTACATTGGGGCGGGTTGTTCCCCTGATAAGATCAAGGAGTATACCGATCTATTTAAAGAGTTTCGTGACATATTTTCTTGGCCATACGAGGAAATGCTAGGTATTGAACCTCATATTACCAAACATGAGATTAAGACCTATCCGAATGCGAAGCCGGTTCGACAACATTTGCGTGTGGTGAATCCTAGAAAAGCACCCGCCATTAAGATTGAGGTAGAGAAACTGTTAAAATCCAGTTTTATCTATCCCGTTTCCCTAATGGAGTGGGTTTCAAATCCTATTCTGATTGATAAGAAGCACGGAGTGATCCGTATATGCACTGATTTCCATGATTTAAATTGTGCTTGTCCTAAGGATAATTTTCCTACACCATTTATTGATCATATTTTGGATGAGTGTGCAGGAAGCGAGGTATTCTCCTTTATGGACGGTTTTTCCGGATACCATTAGATTTAGATCAAACCCGAGGATCAACATAAGATCACATTTATTTGTCCTTGGGGTACTTTTGCATATTGAAAGATGTCTTTCGGCCTTAAAAATGTTGGAGCTACATTTCAGCGGGCTATGAACTTAATTTTTCATGATCTCAAAACAATTATCGAAGTGTATTTGGATGACCTTGCTACTCATTCTTGTTTGAGAGTGCGTCATCCATACCATTTGAGCTTAGTATTCGAAAGATGCCGCCATTACCAAGTGTGTTTAAATACTCATAAGTGCATCTTTTGCGTTTCTGTTGGTCACTTGCTAGGGTTCATTGTGTCCAACAAGGGTATAAGAGTCAATCCCTTAAAGGTTGAGGCAATACTTCAATTGTCTCCCCCGTGTAATATTAGACACCTTCAGTGTTTGCAAGGCATGGAAAATTTATTGCGGAGATTCTTAGTTAGTTTCGCCAACTTGTCTAAAGGCTTTATGCGTCTTTTAAAAAGGACACTCCTTTTTACTGGGATGGGAGAGCCCAATAGTCCTTTGATGCTCTTAAGAAAGCCTTAGCATTGGCCCCCGTGCTTAGTCCACCTGACTATAGTCGTGATTTCTTGATTTATGTGGTCGCGTCTATGGAGACGATTGGTATGGTTTTGGTTCAGGAGGATGAAGAGCTCCATGAGCATGTCATATATTATTTGATCTGAAACCTTATTGATGTGGAAATCCATTATTCCCATGTGGAGAAGCTTGCATTGGCCACCATTCATGTAGTTCAGAGATTGAAACATTACATTCTCCTTCTCCAAACCTTGGTTGCAGCTCATATCAATCCGTTTCAGTTCATCCTCACTAGAAGGATGATTGGGGGAAAATACAATAAATGGATTGTTATTTTGCAAGAGTTCTATCTTGAATTCATTTCAGCGAAATCGAAGAAATCGTTGATCTTTATGGAGCTCATATCTATTTTTCCAAGTTTGGAGGAGGAAGAGGATTATGAGGATACATTTTTCGAGGAGAATATTTTCCTTATCTCAACTTTGGACCCATGGTACAGGGATATCATTGTATATTTGCAAACGTTGAAGGTCCCTACTCACCTTTCATGGGATGAGCGACGACGATTACGTCATGTAGCTAAGAACTACCTTATAGTGGATAACACTTTGTACCATCATGGGGTAGATTCCATTTTGCATTGTTGTTTAACCCATGAGGAGGTTGAGGTTGTGTTGAATGATTGCCATGGAGGGGCGTGTGGTGGTCATTTATCTAGGCTTTCTAAAACCCAAAAACTATTGAGAGCATTATATTTTTGGTCGTCGATCTTCAAAGATTGTGTTAATGCGGTCAAGAAGTGTCACCCTTGCCAGGTGTTTGCACGCAATATGTGCTCACATCCAGCCCCATTACATCTTATTGTCATCGTCGGTCCCTTCACCAAGTGGGGGCTTGACTTTATGGATTGCAACCCAGCTTCGGTTAGGGGGAATCATCACATTATAGTGGCGTTGATTATTTCACAAAATGAGAAGCGGCTATGCCCATGGTTAAATCCAAAGGTGAGACAACTGCGCATTTCATTTTCAACCAAATTATTACTTGGTTCGACATTCTGAAAGAGCTTGTCACTGGCCATGGTAGGCACTTTCAAAATAAAATGATGGAAGAGTTGGTTTCAAAGTTAGGGTATAAACATGAGCACTCCTCTTCTTATTACCCTCAGGCGAATGGACATGTTGAAGCAGTGAATAAATCACTTAATTCCATTCTCCAATGAACCATCACACAAAGCAAGACAAATTGGCATATCATGTTATATCCTACTTTGTGGGCCTATATAATTGCAGCTAAGACTGCCACCAGTTTCTCTCCATATAAGCTTGTACATGGGGTGGAGTCTGTCTTGCCGGTTGAATGCGAAATCCCTTCTCTGAAGCTAGCTATAGATATTTTACCAGACACTTCCACATTGGAATAGCGTTTGGTCCACTTAGAGCAGCTTGATGAGCAGCGCTGAGATGCCTTAGTGGCTCTAGAAGTAAATAAGCATCGCGTCAAGGTCCAATATGACAAGTCTGTTCGTCCAAGGAATTTTAGTGAAGGTGATTTGGTCCTTTTGTGGGATCAAGCTAAAGAACCCTTGGTGGTAGGGAAGTTTAATCCCATGTGGCATGGTCCTTACGTGGTCAAATGTGTGTTAGAGAAGGGCACCTATGAGCTAGTGGATTATGAAGGGACAGCCTTCGCGGAGCCTAGAAATGGGCTCTATATTAAAAAATACTATGCATGATCTTCAGCCAGGGATGATTGTTGTATATTATTGTACAGTTTTTGAATTGCATAGTTTGGTTTTCTTATGGTGATCAGGTTTGTTGATTAGCTTCTGTTTCTTATGGAAGATGTCGATAGAGTCTTCTATTTACATAGGATTCGCCGATGGTGCTAGCCGTCACACTCAAAACTCAGCTTCGGTTTCTTGGGTGATTTAAACTCCTACGAGTCAAGTATTGTCTTCAGGAGGTGTATGTTTATGACCTTCTTCAAACAATGTTGCTTAATATAGTGCCGTTATTGAGTTATTGCGTGATGCCATTTCACATGGTGCTCTCTCTCTTGAGGTACGTCTTGATTTGTAGTTACTAGTTTCACAGCTTAATGGCTCGTATTGTATTAGGAATTCGATATTATTAAGAAGATTCTTACATGTGAGATTGCTAGAACAACAATTTGAGAATATAACATACATTCATGTCACTAGTGGAAAATCGGAGATTAGTGACCAGGAGACCAAAATTTTTGGTCACCACAGTTTTTTTCAAGGGCTAAATGACCAAAATTGATCAATTTAAGTGAGCTAACTAAAAAAGACCAAGATAAATGACCACTTTTGGTCACGGGATAAAAACCAACTAAAAACGACCAAGATAAATGACCAAATTTGGTCATGGGATATTTAGACTAAAAATGACCACATAGCAATTGGTCATTTATTTGGTCATTTTTAGATGTCACTCCGACAGTGAAAAAAATTACAATTTTGACAATGAATTTGTACATTTTACTAAATTCTAACATATATATAATATATATTTACATGTTCTTGTATTAACAAAATTGAATTAATGCAATCGAGCTATATGTTAATTTGGACATGACCTTGGCATATAAAAAAACCCACTAAACCTTGGCATATAATTATAGTTTTTATAGGCTAATTTCGACACGACCTTAGAATATTATAATTATAGTTTTTATAGGCTTTTTACATGACCTTGCAGACATATAATTATATAAGTTTTTATAAGGATCGACAAGACCGCTAGTGGAAAAAAAAAAGCAATAAAACATATGGGTGATATAAATAGTGTCATAATTTGCAAGTTGTAATTAACACACATTAGGATGATGTACTATGCATAGAATCACTACTACATATGGATCAAATGTCCCATGACAGTTTTCCACGAACAAGTTAAAATCGATTTTTTCGTGGAAAAACAATTTAAAATTTTGGAAAAAAATGAAAATGTCCCTGACGATCATCGCTATAGTGATGCATAGTCCATAATGTTGCTATATTGATGGACGTTCGTCACTATAGAAACGTATATTAAATTCGTCTCTAGAGAAAGGATGAGAAAGAAATCCCAAAACATCGAACCTCAGAGCTATTGATGTTACCCTACAAGATGAGCAGCTCACTGCAAAAATCATTCCAAAAACCCTAAACCCCGAGGTCAAGGCACAAAATACATTAATTCTTTTAATGTCAGTCTTCCCAGATGAAATCCTGAGATTCAAGGTCGATGAGGACATGGAGAAGGATGTAAAGATAAAGCAGTTTGAGGTGCCCGTCATCTTAGTGGAGGATCTGGAGGACAGGCGTCTTTGGCTGCAGAGAATCAAGCACGAGCAGGATGGACTTTCTTCCGTTTATCTCATCATTGGATATGAGGCCATCCTGCATCACAATCCATTGGAAATCTATGTGATAAGAGGTAAAAATGAACGTCTCGTCTCATTTAATATCAAAGGGATTTTCCATTTTGAGAAGCTTAGAAATAAGAACGTGGAAGAGAATTGGGATGAGCAATTTCGCAGTTATAATCTCCAGTAGAAATGGAAAAACGACAAAGACATGGAATTTTCCCCCAGAGCTCCAAAATGGATGCAGACAGGTGCAATAAGTTGCATATATCCACTAGTTATGTACCCAATGTATTGGTGAAGTGATGATACCTCCTAAGCTAGGGAAATTAGTCAAATAGACTTTATGTGATAATAATCCTAACACATAGATGACTAGTCTTTCAAAGAGAAAGATGATTTCCTCTGGAATACTGTTAGATCCTCCTTCTTTTCATGTATATATCATGTTTACTTAAATAGGTGGTTTGGAAGCTCATATATTCTTTGTTGACAAACTAGGATCCTTACAATTTTCTTAGAGTTTTATTTTTATTTTTTATAAATAACCACATGCACAAGTATACAAAAATATGCATACATTGTTCATAATTATATAATGTTTTTAGGATATTTAAGTGAGTTTCAACACCAATATCCAAATACATGACACTTAATGCAAGTGGGTTTGATAGAAACATGAAACAAAAAGTAAAACATATTTTTAACAAATTTATTTTTGAATAAAATGCTTTCTTTAACCATTAATATTATTGAAATATTTACATACAATATATTTTATACATAAAATATGGGACACAAAAGTAGCTTCCATAAGCTAGTTGCATATTAAATTTTTGAATAAAATACTTTCTTTAACCATTAATATTATTGAAATATTTACATACAATATATTTTATACATAAAATACGAGACACAAAAGTAGCTTCCATAAGCTAGTCACATATTAAACCAATGAACTAAAAAATCCTATATCCAAGTTTAAAATCACCTTGAAGAACCAATGATTAAGTAGAAATAGACAAACGACAAAGACATGGAATTTTCCAAACCCCATGGCGCCCAATCTATTAGCCTAGACATTTATTTTCATAGGGCCAAGCATGTATATAGGATACCCGAACATGCCACTGGCCTCGCCCTCAAGCCAACTAGAGGTCCCCAGGTCGATGCCGAGCCCTACCACTTATTCAATCTTGATTTCTTTGAATACATGAATGAATCCCCTTTGGACTCTTCGGTTCCATTCCTTTCATGTTGTCTCATAGCAAGGAATATGCAACCGGTTTTTTCTGGCTAAATTTTGCCGAAATGCAAATAGATGTGTTCACTACGGGGTGGGATGGGGGTTTCGCTTCTGCTTCTAGTTCCAACACGAATATCGATGCAATCCATACCGTGTGGATGGCCGAGAGTGGTATGCTAAATGGGTTCTTTTTTTGTTGGTCCTGGCCCCAAGGATGTTATGAGGCAATATGCTAGCCTTACTGGAACTTCTTCCATGCCACAGCTTTTCTCAAGTGCCTATCACCAGTGTCATTGGAATTACAGAGACAAGGAAGATCTAGCCAATTTGGAGGTCAAGTTTGATGAGTTTGATATACCTTATGATGTTCTTTGGCTTTAAATTGAGCAGACTGATGGGAAGAGATACTTTACATGGGACAAATTTCTGTTTCCGAAGCCAGGGGAGATGCAGAATAAGCTCATGGAAAAAGTCCGACATATGGTGGCTATTTTCGATCCTCATATTAAGAGGGATGATGGATTTCTTCTACACAAGGAAGCGACTCAAAAGGGGTATTATGTTAAGGATGTCCATGGTAAGGATTATTATTGATGGTGTTGGTCAGGTGCATAAACTTATTTGGATATTCTAAGTCTAGAAATCGGATCATGGTGGGATGACAAGTTTTCTCTTAGCTGCTATAAGGGTTCAACACCATCGTTGTACATATGGAATGATATGAATGAACCTTTTGTATTCAAAGGTCCATATGTATGTTATTGTTCTCATAGGCTCCCATTATTTTCCTTGAAGTTTTTTATTTAAGATACACATTTATGAGCTTCGAAATTCATAGATGAAATTCATTGGAGTTTTGATTTGTTTTCTTTGTGATGCTCCCTTCTATGGTGCAGGCAACAATGCTCAAAGATGCTCTTCAATTTGGAGATGTTGAGCACCATGATGTTCACAATGCTTATGGATATTTCTTTCATATGAGTTCTACTGATGGTCTTCTGAAACGAGGAGGTGGGAATGATAGGCCATTTGTTTTATCATGTTCCTTTTTTGTTGGAAGCCAGAGGGTCGACATAGTTTGGACGGGAGACAATATAGTGGATTGGGACCAACTGAGAGTTTCTGTTCCAATGCTGTTAATCCTTGTTCTCACTGGAATGACATTTTCTATTATATAATTGTGTTGATATATTGCATTAACCATTCATGCAGACTTTTATAGAAGGAACCTGATATCTACTGCATTTTTTTTGTGCAAGTGCTAATGTTGGTGGCTTTTTTCAAAATATTGAGCCCGAATTACTACTTCGATGATACTGGTTAGGTGCATATTACCCTTTTTTTAGAGCTCATTCACATCATGAAACCAACAGGAGAGAGCCCTGTCTATTTGAGTAAAATTTGTCTACCCTACTTATTTTTGTTGTCTTTCTCATGACCTGCCACACACCACAATAATTTCCATAGTTTTGGCTCTATTCTTAATAGGAATTTTTTTTTGTGGCACAATATATCTGTAGTGAGTTCTTCAATGTGTCATTCTTTGACTTTTGTCTTACGAAAAATCAAGGATTGGGACTGTTTTTTACATATTGAATCTCTCGAGCTGAGTATATTTTAGTTTCTTGTGCAAAATTTATCATGAAAATCTGCCTATTTAGTATTTACACTTGCCTTATGTTGATGATTTTTTCCTCCTGTATGGCTCTTGAGTCTTCCAACAGTTTAATGTTCACTTGCAATCTCTCACAAGTGAATGAACTTGTTGTTGCGCCCTCCTTTTTTTATCTAGTTCTCTGATGAATATGAGATTATTTGGTTTGTATTATGTAGTTGGATCTATTGATTGAAATCATTTATGTCCTCATGAATATAGATATATTTTTTCTTAGGAAAATATTGTAAACTTTTAGTTCAATATGAAAAAACTTACATCTATAAACATCGTAGATGTCTCTGATGTTCATCTCGATCACAAGCTAGTGTGATACCTCATAGTCAAAATGTCAACCAAAATAAAATGTCCATAATCATAAACTACTTTTAAGTCTTATGTACAGTCATCTATATATGTAAAATACAAAACATGGCTTTGAGCCCATTCATCATCAAATTCAAAATTTGAAAACATGTATATCCAGTGAACATGGATTGCTCACAATAGAAAGAGAGAAATGCAAATATGTCAAGTATATAGGGATCTCAAAGAAACTGGGAGAAATACCCAAGATTCCTCTTCATTAATCTCCCATGTACCCTCTGGAATCTTCAATGCTTTTTTGGAAGGTGTGTCTACTATTCTACTTCCATGTTTAGCTCTTTATAGGTTTTAAAATGAAATGGGTGAGAAAGAAGCTTCGAGTGCCTTTACTTGGTTGAACAATGGTCTTAGGATAAGGTCCTACATCCCAATTAGATGGGAAACATTGATTATTAAAATATGAATCTTTACTCCACATTCATTCATTAAACGCTAATGTTATAATTTTTTTATTAGTAAAAGGAATTGTATTATTGTGCCTAGAATTACGTTAACTTTCCCATTTAGCAAGAAATTATATGCTAGACCGCTATATACTTATGCACTTATAGGATGACCAATTGAACCTTTATGCCATAGCTGCAGGCTGGATGTGGCCAAACATTTCCAGGAAAACAAGATACATGAATTATATAATGACTGTGGTCTGTTGGTGTCTTGCATAAATATATCTAAACTTCATTTTGGCTCAAGGAATTTGCATATAAGTTATTATGTAGTTCTCTTCATAATTTTTCTAATATAAGGGGAATTGTATATATTAATATTATTGTTGGATGAATAAATGAACTGGGTAATCCCTAGTTAAATGTTTATGTATTCTATCTTTGTATATGTAGTATACTAGACCACTAAGCTCAGATTGTTATAGAAATGTAAAATCTGCCTGCTCCTCCTATTGAAAGAATAGTTGCATTCTGAGAGTTCTATATGTGCCATCAAAATCTGTTAGGGAGATGTTCTATTTTGAGTAACTGGGTTCTTTATCCTTTTTTAAGATAACCAATAAATCAATTTTAAAATAAAATTTGAAGGTAGAAGTGTCTACATTTTTTTTTTTGCAAATACATTTTAGTGTCATTTAGTAAAGATCTCATCTGAAGCAAAGTTATCAATATCATTTGAAGGACATTATTCTAATGCATCCAACATAAATACAATATTTTCACTTATTTATACAAATG
The DNA here is from genome assembly GCA_001517045.1 of Pseudotsuga menziesii. Taxonomy (NCBI): domain Eukaryota; kingdom Viridiplantae; phylum Streptophyta; class Pinopsida; order Pinales; family Pinaceae; genus Pseudotsuga; species Pseudotsuga menziesii. The sequence goes on from LPNX010276137.1 coordinate 204,807, forward strand.
AAACAAATGAACTTCTTCTTAAGATCACCTGCTGCATTTTGTAGATTTGTGGAGACATTCATGGGAAATTTTATGATATGAAAGAGTTGTTCAAATTTGGTGGAGATTGTCATAGACCAATTATTTATTTTTAGGTGACTTTGTTGACAGAGGTTTTTACTCTGTGGAGAATTTCTTACTTCTTCTTGCATTGAAGGTATTATTTTATTTATTTTTTACTTTGTTTTGGGGAAGATATCAGCATTATCCAATTACTTGAAACAATGTATGTTTGCATTGAATAAGTTTGTAAATTCTTGATCCTAAGTTTTTTTTTCTTTAAAACAAAAACTGAGTATAGTTTGTATTCAAATGCTGTATCCTGTTTCCATCTCACTGTTACAAGAGTTCAAATATTGTCCAAAAAATAGAACTGTAAAGACATCCAGAAGATAATTGGCTCTACTTTTCTCAGAATGGCTTCTACATATTTTTCATCTATTACAATATTGTTGGCACTATATACCCACACAAACTGTCCAAGAAGAATACAAAAAACACAATAGATCAAAAAAGGAATTGGGAGTAAAGTTTCGTTGTTTCTTAGTTAGCATGTCATGCTATTTATCAAAATCTCAAATGATTACCTGGAACTTTTCTTTTGTAATATCTTTGAGCTTTAGATATTATATAATTTATGTTGCACAAAAGTTTTGAGATAGTCTTCGATAAGCCTTTATCCATGGTTTCTTTTGAACATATTTTTCTTCAATTCTACATTTTATTGTCACCATGGTGACATGTACTCAATCCTACAGTTGTTTTAAAAAAAAAATTGAAGAAATAATTTTTCATCATCCTCCTGCATAATTGGGAGGATGGTACCCATGGATTGCCCCCTCTTCCCTGGTTTTTAGGATGGAGGGAAACAACCACCAGCTACAGTAGCAGCTGGTATACCAAAAATATTTGGTGTGAATGGATCTCAAGGTCTCCTTGGGCATTATGGCTTAGCAGAAAGTGCTGAATCAACCTACCCCTTTTTTCCAAAGAAAAAAATTGCAACTTTTATTCGAGATGAAACAAGTTACATTTTGAAAGTGCATCTGGGCATGGGTAAAAAAATGACATTAGCTGTCCAGAAATGTTCATAAGTTTACGCTCATAAGATCATATGTTAATTACATAATATCATCAAATAAATACTATTGATAGGCTGCATCTCTCTCAACAAAATATGACCACAAATTATGTAATAAAATGTCTCAGAAAGGTCCTAATAGAAACCATAATATCAGCAACAGGCCATCAATATCAAAGAAACAAGTCAACGATCAGAAGATGAGATGTTTAGGCTCTTGGGGTAGGGACCCTCCATTCTAACGATCAACCATTTCCCACTGCACATGAACCCCCTACTTTGAAATCCTATCAGCTAGGTCAGTCAACTCCCTAAAATTGTATGTAAAAATAAATGTGGACAAAATGTTCTTATGAAGATTCACCTTAGACAGACTACAAGTATCTTTTATTCAAATCTTCCTTACCATTGATCCAATGTATGCAGAGTTTAGAGTCACCAACCTATTTATTCGTTTTTCCAAAGCAATCCTTTGTAGAGCTGATATTGCTCTTAGCTCTGCCCAATTGTTAGAACCTTATCCCAAGCCTATTTTTAAAGTATAGAAGAGAGATTCGAACAAGTAAATAGCACCACCATCCCCACACATCCAGTATTTCCAAGGCCGACACCGTTTAAGAAGACCCAAGGTCTGCTTTTACAAACCTAGCTATCACTCAGAGCTACTCAATTCTACAGTTGTGTGCACATCATCATTTGTGATAATTTATAAACATTGATTTGAACTTATCTGGGATGAAATTGCAGATGCTATAGTAAGTTTACTAACAACCATCTGAGGTTCCTTGTACACACTGACAAGTTCAACAAGGATGAAATTGCAGATGCCATAGTAAGTTTACTAACAAGAAGCAGTTTTGGGCACCTCTCAGTCCTTGTACAAATTCCATTATCAAATATGGGTGGCATTTTGAGTCATAGGAACCGTAAAAACTAAAAATACATTTTCAAGCACTTTTGAGCATTTTTTGGAAAATCTGGGCATGTTGGATCTGCTTAAAAATCATTAAGGTCGAATTTGGGCATGTCTAAGGGTCAAAACAACCCTAAAACAGTGATAGAAAGAAACAAAAGTTATCATAGTAGGCTTTGTTTTATTAGGACGTTGTATTTCATGACAAGTGGGATGTGAATATCTACTTGGTCTGCCATGGAGGATGATCTTCCCTATGGAACTAGGATTCATATTCTTCCTATCTACAAGCACATTAGTAAAAAGACTCACTTCCTTCAATGAACATAGAAAACTGACTCCAATTTTCCAATTATTTGCAACCAAGAAATATTTTTGCAGTAGTTGTTCTCAATCCTATACCCACCTCCTAGATTGTATTTTTTGCTCTTCCCTCCAAATTCAGCCATGTAGCTTGAATCATAATACTTTTAATTTTTTATTTAGTTGATATGCACAAGTACATAAAAGTGTGTTGGATCTATTCCATCTTCTAACCATGTTGTAGGTCACAAGTGTCATAATAGAAAGGCCATAATCTACAATAGCATGTTCGTTCCTTCCAAACAAGTGATCCATGCCCTCATATGACATAAACATTCCCACTCATAATGTGTTTGTCTGATACAAGCAATCAATGCCCCTTTCTCACCATACAAGTGACCTAAATCTAACCAATAGGTTCCAATACTTTCTCAACAACATCATTCTCCTTTTCCAACAACGTGGCAGAAAAGGGGCTTTCATAGCCATGTGGTGCTTCATTATTTGCTCAAACCATGTCATGCGAATAGAAAGAGAAAATCACATTAAGTGGCATGTGACAACCATGAATATAATTGAAAACCCTGTCATCTATCATATGTTTTTCCCATGTTAAATATCTTTCTAGATGGCCCTAGATTTGACTCTTATAGGCATCTTCAACAATTACAGGAAACTCTACACTGATCTTCCCAGTGCTGTGAAGGGTAGCTTTTCTCAAACATTTCACAGGTTACAGGAGCATCCTTTATCACTAGAAACATCATGTAGGAAACTAGGTATGGAAGTCAATTTAGACAAGAGCAACGTGGTTATATTGTCCATCAAAAAGAGGACAAATCGGTCTCAAATTAGGTTAAAAATGAGCCTTTGGAGATAATACAGAACTACAAATACTTGGCATTAGAGTTCAACAAAAATCTGAATTGGGAATCATGTACAAGAAAGACACTCCAAGGGAAAGGAAGTCAACTTTCCTTCTACAAAATAGGTGCGAATTGGCAAAGATGTGGGACCAGGAAATAATCAGCTCTCTATTCTAGACATTTGTAACACCAATACTTCTATATGAATGCCAAGTTTGGGCTTAGCTTGAAAAAAAATAGGTGGAGCAAAATAGAGAGAATGCAGAAGCACATAATGTCATCCTTTCTCCAATTAAGAGCAACTACTCCCTATGAAATCATGTTGGAAGAAATAGGTTTGTATTCACTTGACTTGGGAGCAATGAGGATGCTAATTTTGAATATACAAAGGGTGGCTGAAATGAATGACCAACAACCACCAAATAAAATCAGCAAATAAGTGTTGTAGTGAAAGAACAACACATGGGAGCTTCAGTGCTAGAATGGCTAGAAATTTGGGACATGGTAGAAGAATATGCCTGCTAAATAAAAAAGACACCAAAATTCACCTACAGGATTGTTACATGAGGAGAAAATTGAAGGAAAAATTCAGGAAAAAAAAGCAGAACTACATAGTACATTGGCCAGTTCAACCAAATATTGAAATCAATATACAGGAATATCTGAAACCAATATGGCTTGGAAAAAAATACTGTATACACATTAGCCAAACTAAGGACATGCTCACATGGGTTAAGATGCATGACAAGGAGATGGAAGGAGCCCAAAGAAGAATGGGATTGTAGGACTTGTTAAACATGTGGTTGAGGAGATGTAGAAACATACCAGCTCTTCTTACTTCATTGTCAGGCATATAACCACATTAGAAAGCAGTCCATGATGGAAGGAATCACCTGGAAAACAATATTATAGGACTTGTAGCTTGAACATAGTGCAAAAAGAGATTCAAGGATGAGAGAGCCAAGGGACAAACTAATGCAAGCATGCCAGTATAGAATAGTTGACCCACCCCAACGGAATTACCCAGAAAAGCAGACTGATGACTCATGCAAGGCATGCCTTATGGAGGGAGTCCTGTTTATTTTTCCTTCATTTTATTGTATCATTCCTACATTCTCATTTATGACTTCCATAAAGGCTTGACCTCACAAAGATGTAACTGATCCTTCCAATAGACCATTCCCCCTCATAGACATTTAATAAAATTCTATTTTATTCTATTCATGTCCTCTTATATTTTGTAATTTCTTGCATTTTGTGACGTTGGACACACCTTTTTGTTTTATTGTTGAACATTGCTTTATAAATACCTTTTCTAAGAAAAAAAGAAAGCAGATCATCAAATCAAAGTTCAAACTATAGAATTGGGATGATAGACTTGCACTATGAACAAGCAACCAACTACAAGTATGATGTCTTAAAGGTCATTTTGTGATCCAAAAAGATTCTTTATTCAAGTTGATGAGTGAAAATGTTAGTAGATTTATAATAGACAATAATGGATCCATTTCCCATGCATAGTTTCTAATACCTTCTCTTGAAAAAATCATTTTCTATGAATAATGATTACACATTACTAAACTTAGGAAAATAAGAAAGAGATTATTTGTATGCTAGATGTGAAATTTAAATAGTTCTGGAAGTCTCTCAAATAGGGTAAGAAACACCTATGAAATACAAAAATGTTCTCTATTATTTTGGGCTTCGATGAACGAACTCAGTTGTCTCTAACATAACAAGCATTGGCACAATGTATACAATCAACAATTTGTACAAAGCCTCTATGTAAGAGTTGTAGTAACTATACAGTCTCTGCTGAAGTAACCTAAAGGTTTGAACCAAGTTATGGTGCATGCCATATTTGGGTTATAAGGTAGACTGACCATTCATATATTAACGTGTTTGGCCCTTCATACATAGACCTTATTTGATAGCTATCCAATACTTCAATTGGCCGGTTAGTATTCCTTTTCTCATATGTGACATTTGTTGGAACTTTGAATTTGTTTCAGGCATGACATTCTAGATTTGTTCCTTAATAGACCTGAGGAAAAACTGAACTCAACAGTTATAAACCATGTATAAGAGTAGAGGTCAAAGTTTCCAATTGAATAGACCTATTGGCAAGGGATGGATGTTTCTCCTTCCTTTTGATTAGCGAACATGCAACTAAGTAAATTGTATAAAATGTAGCCCCTACTTTTAACTTTTCAGTAAAATGAGCTGAAAATTGAAGAGCTATAGGGTCCCACATTAAGAATTCATTTATTTAGTTACCCCTTCTTTGGGAAAATTTTAAAATTGCTTCAGGAAGTGGAGAGAAACCACCTTGATCATCTACATGACACTTCAAACATATATGAAGTAGAACCAATGAATTTTGAGGACAAGATTCCAGTGATATAATGAAACCTCTAGAAAACATGACCGGTATTTTTTGGTTTCCCACAATAGCTGCAATTTCCATCTATTAATCTTGTTTTACAAGATCTTCATGCAACGAATTCTTACTATTTTTCTCAATGTCCAATTATAAAAAAATCAGTGCCAAGTTTGCATGGCTTCCTTTACCAGGAAATCCATCTAGCATCAAATACAAATCCATGCCTACTACATGAATATTTTGTGGATGTTTTTGTTCTTTATTAGGCTATTTTTTGAGCTTTTCTATGAGATCATATTGGGGAATTAGTTTTTGTCCATGAATCTCTTGCCAAAGTGTCAAAATTTAGTTCTTAGTTTACCCAAAATTTGTGTTGTTTTCTGAAGCATTTCAGATTTTGGCATGAACTACCTTCTTCATAGATGTATAGGGTGCATATACAGGTGCTATATAGGTGTGACTGAAGTCCAGTCTCATTTTTTTTAATGTGTTGAATTGATGATGTTGTCTTTTATAGAAATCCATTAAAATTAGTTACGGTTTTTTCTTTCTTAGGTGGAGAGATGCTTACTTGGAAGTTGGAACAAGATCGAACCAAACTAGCAGAGGGAGATCCTCAAGGTGATATTGAAAACTTCAGGTATTTTCCATTAGAAACAAAAAATATGGATTTGGATTTCCTGTGCACTACATGTGTTTTACTAAACCACTGTTTATGATAATATAGCTTTCTTGTGTTGAAGTTATACTTTCCTATAGTTAGTGATGTTATCACATTTTACCTATTTTCATTGAGAGTAGTGCATATTACACCATCCATGGCAAATGAGATGATTCAAGTAGTGTTTTTTATATTTTCGGAAAGGTTCATAAATTATAACTTTCGTTTTTAGAGTTTTCCCATACTTGTAATCACTGTCAATATTATAATTATAAAAAGGTTTGAAAATTGACCAGATCGACATTGAATGTCCTAATTTTACTTAGTACTTGGACAAATCTCAAAACCACCCTAGACTTGTTGATCCAGATTGACAAGAAAAAAAAAAAAAAAAGATGAATAACAAAGGTATTTGTTAGACTTAGGACATGACAACCATTAATCTGAAGGACTTCATAAAACTCTGGAAAATAAAACAACAACCATTAAACCTGTAAATCAATTAGGACTCTATCAGTGGAACCTAGGCAAATACACAGATTTGTAAGGGTACATCCATCTTAGTTGGCAAATTGTGGTCCGATTAGGTTTATGTTGTATAAAAATGCACAAAAATAGGGGTAATTTGGGCTCCAAATAGCCAAGAACCCACATAATGTTATGACCTTGATATTGGGAGAGGCATGCTCCTGCAAAGCTCCCAAAGTTTTAGGAAGTGTTTCCCTTGCTTTTGGAATGTGTCCTACAAGTTCCAAATCTTTGGGAACTTGGAAAATGGCAGGAGCAGGTTCCCCAACTGTGTGTTAGTAAGTGATTAATTTTTGTGTAAAACATCTAGTCAACCTTTGTACACAGGATGTATCATTATTATCTAGTTTCTTTTCCTTACTCGATAGTACTTTATACCTTTCTCAAAAACAAATTGAGCGTTAAAAATTACTTTATTAATTTAACTAATATATTAATGCACAGAGCATGGAAAACCAGCATAGCAGGTGCTTATACAATGAATGAATATTAAATGGATGGATACTATACTAGAAGTAAATTGTAATTTAACAGACTTAAAGTCTAGTAAGTTTAGAACCTTCTTTCCACTCCTAATTTTTATTTTGAGCTGACAAAGCTCAGGGCTCAAACATAACTCTGTGCTTATTAGGCACCAACATTATCACAGAGGTTTGACTGGTCAACACAAGCCACTTGGCCCATGATGAAGCCATTTTTTACTGTGTAGAATAATAAAGAGCATGATAAACATAAAATCCATGTCTAGGGACTGTTTCACAAGTTCTCATTTGGACCAAGAACCCTCAGCAAAGGGACTATCATCTTTCACATCACTACAGAAAGGGGCATGACATCCAGCCCCTGCCAAAATGCACTAGGAATGATTGAAATTTCTTGGAATCCTTTTCCAAGGAAGTGTTACAATGAGTAGAAATGGTTGGGCCTGGTTACATCTAACCCCAAAATAGAGCAGTAGATTAACATGGAACTAGAGACCTACCACTTGATCACCATATCATAGGCCCAAAAACCTGAAAAACAAAACAACAACACATTTCGTGAGAGGTGAAGAGGAAAACCAGCTGTGAAAAGATGACAGATTTTACTTGGAAATTTTCTTCCTGCTTTTGAAAATTGTTTCTGAGAGTTTTCCATGTTTGTTTTGATATCCTAAGAGGTTCAAGTTTCTTATCTTTATGAAGCCATGGTTGTTCCTGTTCTTAGCAATTCGTTAATTGTTGTCTCCCATTTCCTGTTTTCCTTACTTGGGGGAACATTGTCTCTAACAGCTCAGTCGATTGGCTTGAAGGTTAGTTGGAGATTGGGGAACTCAACCTGTAACAAAGATAATTGTTTTACTCTGCAAAGAAGTTTCTGTCTGAATAGGTGAAAACTATTGGACTACAATTTCTTGAAAGTTGTTCCTTTTCCTTTCCTATTTTCAATGTTTAGGGTCCCATGGTGCCTAAAATCTTGGTGGGCTATCTGAGGGTTGGATTAAAGGATATTGGAAGAATTGGAAAATCAAGTAATAGGAGGTAGGGGTGTTTGGAAATATTCCTCTGCTAAGAAGCTTGTGTTATAGTAAGTGAAATTACTTAACTAAGTTGTCATATTTATGGGACCTTGCACGAAATTTCTTCAAGGTGTTTCTGGTTAGTATATTGAAAGAGTGCGAGGCTTTGGGTACAAACTTTGAGATTTATTTCGTACCATCTCTCCTCATTTCTTGTAGAAACAAAGTGCAGGAGTGAAGCCTCTAAATGGACTATGTATACTTACCCTATGAGCATAACTAGTCATCCCCCAGGAGATCAAACACTAAGAAATAAGTACTTTTGACCTAACTTCAATTGTCAATGTAGAAATAGAGTTTTCCTACCTTTGAACTCTCATTCTAAATTTCAATGTTGTTTATCGTTTCAGCTAAGCAAAATCAAAATATCATCTTGTGTACTGCCTTTCAGAACTTTGAAGTCAGTTTAAGTTCACTATGAATCCTATAGGTTGTACTAGATAATATGAAAAAGCATTTGCTTAATTTCCAGTTCTATCTTACATAAGATAACTTAATTCATGTCCACAAATGACCAGGGAATAGTTCAATGGGACCAGACAGTACAATTAGTGTACAGTTTGCACAAGATTGTAGGAGTGTATAGATTCATAGAACACTCGTTGATGCTAAAATTTTATCCAAGTAAAGAAATACTAATTAAACAAAAGTGTCTAGAACTCTCCTAGAGATTCTTTTCACATTAACATCAATAAAAAGAGATTTGAGACCTGTCAACTCTCCATTTCCCTTGGGGACTTGTTGCTGAGAGAAACAGACTGTTGTGTAGAACATTTTTCCATGACTTTGCTACATCTCCTTTGTGTCCCACTTCAGGTTCTTGTTAAAGTTTTCCCCGCTACATGCAAGTCACATCATTTGCATGAACTGTATTTATGTTTATATTTAAAATTATTTTGTCTATATGATCCACTGAGAAATGTGCACAAGCAAGATATAGATCCAAGAATAAAATGTCATATGCTGGACATTTTCATATTCTTGTATTTTTTGGGACTTATTTATCTTTTGACGTGTTTTAACAGCAACAATTTGCTTTTGTTGAATATTTTTTATCTCTTAATTTAAGCTTATTTGAGCCTTCAATAATGTTTCTGGGTGTAACCTAATTAATGAAACTTGGGAAAGATTTGAGGATGTCAAGGTCACTAACAGGAGTCTGATATGGTATTTATGCAAATATCAAATAAAAATTGCAAATAGGATGTGTTTGGCATGGGGATGTAAGATGAGTCACAGAATTAGATATGGAAAGTCTGCACAAATGATTATTACTAGAATGAATAAAACAAATATTCAAGAGTAGAAGTACCATGTAGAAGTACCTTAGTGAACATTCTTGTTTTTTATCAAGCAGCTTACAACCAGTTATCGATCGACTACTTGTTCTAACTACTTAACCAGCCGAAGATGGCTTCATTTGTCTCTAGATGCTGGTACAATAGTCTGTTATGATTCACCGTTAAAGTTTCTTTCCAAATAATTGGTGGAATTTGTGGCTTGGTGGAATCAGTTGTTGGGTTTCCATTGGAGGAGTCAGCTTAGACAAATCTGGAGGTCAGATCTGGTGAGGTTACCTTCAGTTAAATTTCCTTTGGTGGGATCATTTCGAGTATTTTGTTTCTACTATTTTAGGATTTTATAGATGGAAATTTTCCTTATTCCAACATCCTCCCTAGACCAACTATCAAGCATTCTTGCTTCACTCAACACCAAAAAATATTGAAGAATTCAAGATTTGTAAGGAATTTTAATGACCAGAAGTCTTCACAATCAAAACTCTTGTTCGAATTCAGTTGTTGACCAAGGTTGCATTCTCCCTTTGGTCTTTCCCACCCAATTGGCTTGTTCAAAAGGGATGAGGTTGGTTGCAACTCCCAAGTGAATTTGGCAAGATAAACACCCCTTAGACCTAGCATCTAAGTTGAATAAAGTCCATGTTATGCGGTGCAAACCCTTGGGGCGATTTTCTATAAGGACTTTCAACAAAAAAGGTTATTTATTCTCCAAGCTAAATTTTAAGTTTTGTGTTTCCTTCTCAACTCTTCCACCCACAATAATGGGCTCTTCATCAAATTTATCCATTTAAAAAAAACCTATTCTGTCTCCTACAAAAATTCATCATCCTGTTTATAACATCTTCATTTAGATTTCAATTGACCGTCAATATTGCACATCCATTATATTCTGTTTTCCGAGGTCTTTGCTTTGTGCAATTTGTTGACTTTCTGCATATGTTGAACTTTACAAACTTCCACTATTGCTGGTATTAGTGGCTCAAGCCAACACCTCCCAATTGTAAAATTATTCAAAATCACTGTCTAAAAAATTATCCTGAAAAGGTTTTGCAAAAAGATTTTATCCATCTTTTGAAGAATTTATATCTAAATTTGGAATCATCAGATGAAAAAGCTTATTCTATAAGTGGAGGTCAGTTTAAATGTGATATAATTGCTTACTTATTTTCAGTATTTTTTTCAAGTCTAGGAGAGGTTGAGGTTGATGATATCAATTTGTCTTTTTTCTGAATGTTGAAAACAAATCCCTGGAAGACTCATAGAAAAACCAACCCAGTCACAAGATTGTAATTATTTCCTTCTTCAGGTTCCAATCCTGGTTCGGATATATGATCATCTTTGAACAACTCCCAATGATCCTCATCTTTTGTGCTTGCAATATTTAGTACGAATTCTTACCTCTGAAATTGGTTGTATTGTGGGGTGGCACATGGGAACTGGTGATCCCTCTAGCTGGAAGTAGATCCCCATCCTTATACAATAAGATAAGTTTCAGGGTCTCCTGCTGTTTTTGCACAACCACTTCTAAATTAGTGACCTTTATAGGTACATGCGGTGCCTCTACTTTCTTCTTTCCATTATCTTTATGTCAATATTATTTAAATTAAATGATAGCTATTGATGATTTCTTGGAGAAAAGAAAAAAGATATTTTAGCAAGTTAAGGAGATTTTTAGACTAGCCCATGATAGTATAAAATCCCAGTAGGACCAGCACCATAGTGAGTATGAATTTGAAGAGGGTGATTGTGTTTTCTTGAGGCTACACCTTTACAAGTAGAGGTCTCTCAAAGATAAAGGGGTGGAGAAACCTGGACCTAAATACCATGTGCCTTATAAGTTTATATAAAGGGTGGGACAAGTTGGATATACTTGAACTGCCATCAGGATCATGAGTGCATAACCATTCATGTCTCATACTTGAAAAAAGTGGTATGGATTTTTTTTTAAAAATCAATGTTTTACCTCCCCTAAATGATAAAAGACATAGTCTTCTGATTCTAAGGTATTTTTTGGTAACTGTAGAAAATAAGTTGAGGACTAAGGTACTGTTAGAATACCTCATTCAATGGAAGTATTTTCCATTGGAGGATACCACGTGGTAAAGACCTAAAATATCGCAACATCCAACACTAAATTTGTTTTGGAGCGAAGATGTTGAACCAGGGACTTTCTTTTTAGCTAAAAGATAAAACTGGGTGAATCATTGTATGATTCATACTGCAAACTAGTTGAAGTAGAAAGTCCACTCCTAAAGAGAAACACTTCCAATGGCTGTAGAAGAATTCTAGCATCTAATAGACTCTCCCACTATGAGTGCAATGTTGTGTTCTCTCCCACTGTGAGTGCAATGTTGTGTTTTGAAGGTCTGATTGGGCCTCTAAGACTTGTTGATTATAGAAATGCTTGTTTACTGCCCTATTCTCTTAATGCAAAATGATAAATTGCACCCCTGTGAAACAAGCCCTTCCAGCTGTACTAGTCACCCATTGATGAGAGAATGGAGGATCCAATGAACACACCATTATCTTTTGAAGATGCACTTGTTACTTTGTTTGACCACAGTGATCAAAAATTCAAAGGCACATAAAAACATTGTAAAAACATTGTTAGGAATCCCTAGGTTACACCCCTATCATCCTAAAATAGCCTAGCTACCATCCCCTTCAACCCTAGCCAACTTATCCCTCAACGCAAGGCCATTTACATCACTGATTTGGCCTATAGAACTTAACGGCCTACGTTACACTCACCTTGGATTGGATGATTTCCTCCATGATCCCAAGGCCATAAACCTTCAATGCAAGGGATCTAGGCTCCTTATTCAGCCATCTTCATACCTCTTAGCCCTCCATAAACTCTTAACTGTAGATTCATAAAGGAGGAAACCATCACCATATTTCCTTAGCTCATTTGACCCTACACCAACCTACAAACATCCCTTTGACACCTAATCTATAAACTCTCAAACGTTGCACACCCTAGGCCCTAATATAGTCCCAAAGATCACTGTTGGTTAAAATTTGTCTGGTTTGTCTTCCCATAATTCCATCCTACCACAAGGCACCTAATTTATTGTGATTGTCTTCTCAGCCAGCCATCTATTGGACACCTAAAACATAAACACAAGAAGATCATAAAGATTTACCATCTGATCTATTTTTGATGCTTATTTAATGGTAAATATCAGTATTATTAATCTCTGCAACTTGTTGGAATTCTTCCCATAAGAATGACATATGTATTTATCCTTTGACTGGGCATCTTGAATAACACTTGTCATCATATTTATCTTGCGTGCTGTCATACTGAAAATTGCATTGTTAAGTTGAAGATTTTTATTTTTATTTTCATTGGCATTTGGCATACCTGGGTATTATCTCTATCCCACAGTGATATTTGGCATACATATTGATTAATTGATTGCTTCTATTATCAGTATAATTTCATAAGTGTAAGTTTAGTATTGGCAACTTTCCCATAAACCAAATCTGAACTACATATCACTACCTTGCAATTACAATACTGACAGTGGGATTGTGTTTATACTTGGTGCAAAAACTTTGGAATCCTTTTCATCACTCTTGAAGTAAATAAATTGGAGATAGCATGCATATTGAAACATAAGAAGAGCTGCAATTTCCAATAGCAGTAAATGCTATGACAGTCATATTCGTTTTGTCGTTGGGTTTTCTTGAGGCATACATACTATACACCTTTGAAATTCACACTTGATTTAATACTTCATTTTTGGAAATTGTTTTGGTCACCTTGATAGTTTTATTTCCTTGATATCTACAAGAGAATCATTTTATTTTAATCATTTGATGAGTTTTGGAACCATTCTAGAACATAACTACTGTATAGTCAACAAATATGAATCATTTGTGCATACTGATTTAAAACTGGGAATCACTGACAGTGTAAATTCTCCTTCCTTTTGGCAAGCACTATAGATCAATATTTGGAAACTCTAAGATCTAGCTGCCTCCATTGAGGATGGTACAAGAAGTAGTAGTGAAGTCTGAAGAATTGATTTCTCCCTTCAATTGTCCAATTTTTGGTTCTACATATCTAAAAGTATTGTTATAGTTTCCAGAATACATAGCATTTACTTTCTTATTGATAATAACACCTTTATTGGTTTTATGTCCAATCTATCCAACTGCAATATGTCTGTCTTATTTGAGCAAGGAAACGTTTTGTGACTTAACATCACAGTAGTTTAATATACTCAAGTCATGATTTTCTCTAGTTCTACAGAGAGAAGGATTCACAAATTTTAGATGCTACACTTCGTCTATATGGATTTTGTGATAATATTGTTTTCATAGTTTAACACCCTACCCTCTCTTCTTTTGGGGCAAGTTGTAACTCACTTCTAAATAGCTTGTGCTGATCAATTTATGTGTTGGATGACCATGTTCCATATCACATTTTGAATCATTACAAGAGTTTTTTTGGAGTTGGTTAAATATATTTGGGCTTCTTTTTAAAATTACCTTCTTTTGTACCATAGATGATTTCATATTGATAAGAGTTCTATTTTGATGTGATATGTGTCAAAGCATAGATTCAGATGATGAGGTGTTGTTTGATGCTACACAAGGTCTAATGGAAAGGCTTGCAATAGAAGCATATGAAGTTTCCATGGTAATTCCAATAAGAAACCTTGTAAATGTAGTTCTTAGAGAATGTTAGTCCATTGGTTTTGACTGCTATGTTGCCATTTTTCCACTGAAAAGGTGAAAACAGAAGCTAGGATTATGGAGGGTGACGTAGGTAAAGCACTTTGTCATGAAACTGTAAGAATCAATCCCACTGCACTTGCAATGGGAACAAGAGGAATATGGATAATCAAGAGGCAAGACCCTTTTATTTTGAATACTCTACATCTCCTTGTAAGCTTAAAGTTGTGTTTAAAAGTTAGAGCACATCTGAAATGCAAGTATGCTATTTTTGGTTCAAATGTTTTGTTGTTTCTAACATCTTCTATGGTTTGAAGTGTATTGCAAGGGAGTGTGAGTGAGTACTACTTTCACCATAGCAGCTTCCCTATAGTGATTGTTCCTCCCGAAGGTAAAGTTAATTTACATTTTGTTTTCTCCTTATCAAATTGAAAGTAGTTGTTATGCATGGAGGTCTGGACCTGCATACAACATTCTGTTTTCATACAGAAACTTGTATCCAAATCATGTTGTTGGTTTTCAAAAGGATTCAACCTGCAAAAAATTAGCAGTAAATATAGTTTCACAACCAAGTGTGTCGTTTATCATGAAGTCTACAAATAGAATAACGATATAACCATGATTATGATAAACAATCGTAGCAAATCAATAATATTATCATCAAACAAAATAATAGTAATGAAATAATGAAAACAATAGCAACATACACACTATAGTGTTTGGTCGAGCTTGTGCCAATAGGGTTGTTGAGCTATACAGACCAGGAAATCCAGTGTGTTAATGCAATATAGTAACATGGTGTGAATGAGTCAGATATGCCAAAAATACTAGGCACTTGTGCTTCCCCTCATTTTTGCTTATGCCATTCTCTTGCTACTTGTGCTTCACCTTGATCTTGCAGACAAGATTATTTTACCTTATACAAACGAGTAGTCTGAGTGACTATGAGATATAGCTGCCTCCATTGAGAATGGTACAAGAAGTAGCAGTGAAGTCTAAAGAATTGATTTCTCCCTTCAATTGTCCAATTTTTGGTTCTACATATATAAAAGTATTCTTACAGTTTCTAGAATCCATAGCATTTACTTTCTTATTGATAATAACACCTTTATTGGTTTTATGTCCAATCTATCCACCTGCAATATGTATGTCTTATTTGAGCAAGGCTACTTTTTGTGACTTAACATCATAGTAGTTTAATATACTCAAGTCATGATTCTCTCTAGTTCTGCAGAGAGAAGGATGCACAAATTTTAGATGTTGCACTTGGTCTATATGGATTTTGTGATAATATTGTTTTCATCGTTTAACACCCTACCCTCTCTTCTTTTGGGGCAAGTTGTAACTCACTTCTAAATAGCTTGTGTTGATCAATTTATGTGTTGGATGATCATGTTCGATATCACATTTTGAATCATTACAAGAGTTTTTTTGGAGTTGGTTAAATATATTTGGGGTTTTATTTAAACTTACCTTCTTTTGTACCATAGATGATTTCATACTGATAAGAGTTCTATTTTGTTGTGATATGCTTCAAAGCACAGATTCGGATGATGAGGTGTTGTTTGATGCCACACAAGGTCTAATGGAAAGGCTTGCAATAGAAGCATATGAAGTTTCCATGGTAATTCCAATAAGAAACCTTGTAAATGTAGTTCTTAGAGAATGTTAGTCCATTGGTTTTGACTGCTATGTTGTCATTTTTCCACTGAAAAGGTGAAAACAAAAGCTAGGATTATGGAGGGTGACATAGGTAAAGCACTTTGTCGTGAAGCTGTAAGAATCAATCCTGCTGCACTTGTAATGGGAACAAGAGGACTGGGAATAATCAAGAGGTAAGACCATTTTATTTTGAATACTCTGTATCTCCTTGTAAGCTTAAAGTTGTGTTTAAAAGTTAGAGCATATCTGAAATGCAAGTATGCTATTTTTGGTTCAAATGTTTTGTTGTTTCTGACATCTTTTATGGTTTGAAGTGGGTGATTCCATGAAGATGGGTAACACTTTTTGGCCAAATTTGGCGATGAAAACCTGATTTTTTACTCATGTGCTAGATAGAAGCCCTCAAAA